>VZDJ01000019.1:1338003-1383286 GCA_008694505.1 Cyanoderma ruficeps | reverse complement strand
ACATATATATTTGAAACAGAAAAAAATCCTTCCAGTTCAGAAGAATGAAGGTAAAAACTGTCAGAACCGAAAACTTAATGGCAAGAATTAACTGTCTTTAATGTCAATATTGTTGACTATTCTGTAGCTTTACATGTATTTCATCCCCACATTATAATAAAAACATATTCAGAATAACTCAATACAGACTGTGCAACAAGAGAGCAGCGACATTTAAATTTAAATTTAAAAAGTGGTAATGGCATCAAGAAAGTATTAATTATTAAATTAATTAAAAATGTATTATTTTAAAAACAACAATGAAGGGGAACTCATCAGCTTTAACTTTTATGCACTCGAGAGAAAGAGCCAAAAAGTAACATTTTCTGTTAAAAAGCCTATTCACAGTTCCATACACCGGGTGCCAAGGCCTAAGGAATGCACAGCTGGGCTAAACCAGACAAAAATGATGTGTGAGAATGGTGGCTTCTCTTTTAATCTCCTAATATTTAAACTGGATTCCAAGGAAAACTACAAGCAGTTTTCAGAAGTTATATCAAAGTCAAGGAATTGTGGAGTTAAGAGGAACAGGATCTGGCTTTAAGGCAGCTCAGCCACAGAAATGTCCCAGGAGAATCACGGAATCCCAGACTGGTTTGGGTTGGAAGGGACCTTAATGATCATTTAATTCCAACTCACTGCCATGGCAGGGACACCTCCCCCTATCCCAGGCTGCTCCAAGCCCCATCCAGCCTGGCCTGGGACATTTCCAGGGATCCAGGGGCAGCCACAGCTGCTGTGGGCAGGCAGAGCCCACCCTGCTGGGAAAAGCGTGTCCCAAAGGAAGCAGCTCCAGCCAGCACAGCTAAAAGCGGAGGTGGAAGGATAAGGAATGTGGGAAGGCATTTTGCCATCTCCTACACCATCCTCACAGGGGGGGTTCCTGCAATTCCTTATTCCTCTGAACTCCGAGAACTCCACCTGCCTGTCCTTTACAGGGAGGTTATTCCATGGGATTTACCCACGGATGTAGCTCCAGCAGCTGGAAGGAACCCAAGGTTATTCCATGGGATTTACCCACAGATGCAGCTCCAGCAGCTGGAAGGGACCCAAGGAGGTTATTCCATGGGATCACCCCACAAATGCAGCTCCAGCAGCTGGAAGGAACCCAAGGTTATTCCATGGGATTTACCCACAGATACAGCTCCTGCAGCTGGAAGGGACCTAAGGAGGTTATTCCATGGGATCACCCCACAAATCCAGCTCCTGCAGCTGGACCCAAGGAGCCCCAAATCCCCCCCCAGGGCTGGTGTGGCTGCAGAGCTGGGCAGGATCGCCCTTTCCACAACCCTGGGATCACCGAGGCTGGAAAAGCCCTCCAAGGTCACCGAGTCCAAGCTGTGGCTGACCCTCCCCTGGCAGCCAGACCCGAGCACTGAGTGCCACATCCAGCCCATGAACACAAAACTGGGAATTTCCTCTCCTAAGGCAGCTCTGGCTCCATCTCTTCTGCTCCTTAAGAAGTTTCCTGCAGCTCCTCAGCACTCACAGGTACCTGTGTGTGATATGTGGGTATGGAAAAGGGGCACACCCCTGGGAATCAGCATTTCTGACAGGAAAACAACATTTCACACTCATTTTAATTCCCATTCTTGACACCAACCAGCACAGACTTATCACCAAACTCGCCCCAAACAAACCCCCCCATCACAGGCTGGGCAGAGCAGCACATTTCACCCCAGAAACACCTAAACAGCCCCAAAAACCAGGTCAGAAATCATGTATTTGCTTGAAAACTCACTGCAACTCCCACACACGAAGTTTAATGCAAACAGGCACATTTTGACAAGTGTTTTCAACTTAAAATCATAAATACTGCTAGGTTTGAAAGAATTAGCAATTGACATCATTTATAAATGCATTAAAACGATGGTACAGAGTTCCCCAGCCCAAATTTGTATTTGCTCCACTTCAACAAGAATTAAGAGAACGGAACGAGTTCCCTTCAGCTGCATGAAAACCAGAGTTTGAAAGACAGAAAGTGGCAAAGGGCAAACAATTCAAGGAATGCTCTGATCAAATTTCAGGGGGGGGAAAAAAAATTGCTTAATAGAATCCTGGTTTTCCTTTGCTATAATAAACAGCTCCATAAAATGTTTTGGCTAAATGACTTTAATACCCACGCGTGAGTGCAGACACAGGAGAGCTCCAGCTGCGAGCTGCCAGCCCTCCCAAGGCTTGGGATTAATTTGAAGCCATCATTTTATACATTCTGAAAACGCAATTTTCTCGCAGTTAGCCACGTCCTGGCTGCGTTTCTTTCAGGAAGATGACAAAGTCTGGCGAGAGAGACAGAGAGAGAGAGAGGAGTACAAAGTACAAGCGATGAAAGGCGAGCTGACCCCGCTGCGGGGAGGGCTGCGGACACACAGGGATGTTCCTCTGCAAACAGCAGCCAGGACTCGGAGCGGCACCTGGGCAGAGCCGGTTTGTGCCCGAGGATGGCAGAGCAGTCCCGGGATGGCAGCGCAGCCTCGGGACCAGCTCCGGGGACCGAGCCCGGCTCGGGGCGGCTCCTCCCGCCCAGCCCGAGAATGCCGAGACATCCACGGACACCCGGCACGGACACGGCGACACCGGGGCTGTCCCCACCCCTGGGGCACACAGCCCGAGCCCACTCCTCGTTATGCACAGACCCCCCCCAGTCTGAGCTGGTTTCGTTTTTTAACCTCCCCACAGAATCCGGCTTTTCTTGGCTCCATCCCCATTTAGACAAGGAGAACACTGAGCTGAAGACGTCCAAGGAAGGATTCCCAGCCTTCCAGGTAAAGCAGCATTTTCTGGCTTCATCCAGTCTCAGCTGAGTTTTGTACATTTACAAGTAGGAAAAGCTTAAAAACCCCACCCAGCTCTGTCCTTACCCAAAATGTGGCTTAAAAGGCTCAGGGTGGTAAAGTGACTCCACTGTGGATAAAGCTACAATAGAAAAATTCACTGGTAAGGCCCTCTTAAGGCAAGGAGAGAGTTCCTGCTCATGATCCTCACACATGAAATAAAAAGATACAGTGGCAGCCCCTTAGAATTCATCATTTTTGGCCATTTAATGCATTCACTGCAACAATATATTCAAGTCACATCTGGATTTATAACCAGGCCACATCTGGATCATCACACGAGTGCAAAGACATTTTCCTTCCTCGGTGCCACTCTTGGTGCCCCAGGATCATCCCTGCCCAGGGGTGCTCAGCACATCCATCTCAATTAGCTGAAAACGACTTTTCAGCCCTAATTAATCTGACAGTGACAAACTTCGTGTTCCACAGCCAGTGAGGAAGGAACTGCTGCCACCAGGAGCTTTCCAAGGCCAAGGATTCCTGGATGGAGTTATTTAAACAATCCCTTGACAGGAATTCCAGCCAACCACCCTGACACCAGGACAAATTCAGTATTTCCTGTCCCAAAGCAAACTCAGTGATGCCTGGTAAATGGAAAAGTGCTTGGAATGGCAGGGATAGGAGAACTGTAACAAATTTATCACAACTCTATCACAAATCCTGTTAAAACTTGGGTGTAGGGAGGGGAAAACCCACTCATTTCCACACACTGGGAGGCTTTTATAGATACACATCTCTATTTTAAGGGAGTGGGAATCGTAGCACAGGAAATAAAGCTGATTATGGAATTCGTTTTAGGCACTTGAGCTGCAGAGATGTGGAAGGTGCTCGTCAGGTGCGTTTACCATTCACACACCTACACAATGCTCAGCAGAGCAGCTACTCAGCCTCCCAAAAACAAAAAAGAAATGTTAAAAAATGAAGCTGTTGACACTCCCCAGGTTTATTTTCCACCTCTCCTCACAATTAAAGACCTGTATAATTCCCAGATACCAGAAGCAGCATATTCCAGAGACAATTTACCAAACTGATGATCTTCTAAACCAAAAGAAACACTTGAAATATCAGATTACTGAAACATGACCTTATTTTTTTTTGCTACTAAAATGCCATTTTGCAGCATCCCTTCAATAACCGTTTTTAAGGCCCCTCCCTTTTCGAAGAATTGATTTCATGGAGAACAAAGGCAGAGCTTGAGCTTCAGCTGGAAGCCAAGGCAGCAGAACCCCGAGGGTGAACCAACAGCATCACAGCCCAAGGTCATGGCTCAGGGTAAGACAAGCAGCACTAATGTAAAGTTCCCTGACTTTTCTATGGACAGAGCTGGGAGAAAAACAGGAATTCCCCCACAGGGAAAAGAAAAAAGCTGTCAACAAGGAGCACTTACACACAAAACACAAAAGGGTCTAGAGATCAAAAGTCTGGCTGCTCTTTCTCGGTGACTAAATTTAAAACATTTCTGAGTTCACACACACGTGCACTTCAAAGCACCAGCACAGCAAATATTCCAGGTGAGAGTTTGGAAACGATCACAGAGTCTGGAATTGATCACAGAGTCTGGAATTGATCACAGAGTCTGGAATTAATCACAGCGACCATTCCAGGTGAGAGTCTGGAATTGCTCACCATTCCAGGTGAGTCTGGAATTGATCACCATTCCAGGTGAGAGTCTGGAATTGTCACCTCTGCTAACCAACCCCACCATCCTCACAGACTGAAAATCAGCATTTAAACCCCAAAAGCCCTGGAGAACACCACGATGTGTCAGGAAACATCAGCCACCACTGAATTCTGGCTACATTTGCCCTCAAAAATACAAAACACACAGAAAGCTCACAGTGATCCATGACACGTTTGCAGCCAGGTTAACACTGGGCTGTTCACTGACCAACACACAGGAAACAATTGAATTGTTTGCATTATAAACCCCTCGGGGCACAGCAAACCCTGACAGCCAGGCCTGAGGTGTGCACTCACTCCCAGCCCTGCTGGGCTCTGTGGTCACTGGGGAAACCAAGACAAGGTGAACCTCAGAGGCCACAGCAGAGGGAAGTGGCACGGGGAGGAACGAGTAAAACCAACTGAAGTGATGTGTAAACACAGAGTATCTGCTGGCAACACAACCCACACCTGCAGCATCTGACACAGAGTTCCTACAAATGCACAACCAGGCAGCAGAAATCCCAACACTGCTCCACCACCAACAGCAACAACTCCTTTTCTTACCAAGCCCCAGCTCACCCAACCTGTGTGGATTCAGCCCAGGGAAGACGTAAGACTCAAAAACCAAACACTTGGGTTGAGAAGCAAGTCTGCTTTTTCTTTTTTTTTTTAAGACTAGAAAATGTACAATTCCATTTCATATGCAAGTGTGCACAGAGCTCGCTGCTTGTAGATACTGTCAGAGAAACTGAGAGAGTCTTTGCATTAAATTGTTAATTCTTCAAACATTGATACATTTTGCAATACACCAGTTAAATACCAAGATCTATGTGCATGCACTAGAGATATATGCATGTACACCTTAATGTTTAACAAAGACAGCAGATCCCCCAGCCAGGGAGCGTTGGAGATACCAAAAATAGATTAAAAAGTTAAATTCTTTCCCTGCCTTTGTTAAATACAGACTTTAAGACTGCCTCCCCTCCTTTCCCCAGGATTCCCAGGGAGGCAGGTGGGCAGGAAGGCAGGAGCTGACCAGATTATCCCAGAACCAAAGAGAAGCACCTTAAAAAGTTCAAACTAAGCTTTAAAACATCTTTAAAATTCCTTTTCCATCATGGGGATTCCAATCTTTCCAAACACAGGGGCTGAGAAAGGGAAGAACATTTTCAAGAGTTTTGTTTCATTTTGCTGAACTCCCAATGCATCTCCCAGAGAAGAGCCTGACATTTCCAACCATCCCACTGCCTTCCCAACTGCCTGGACCCTCTCCAGTGGGAACTGTGCCCCCCCTGTGCCTGGGACAGCCATCCCAGCAGGGAAAGGTGATCCCAGTGTTCTCACACTGCCTGGGGACCATGCAAGGGACTTCTGCCCTGGAACTTGTGTGGGTCACCTGGAGCTTTTCAAGTAGTGTCATCTGCCTTGTCCCCATCCAGGGCCCTCCACTGCACATTTTATGTAGCAAAGAGAGATTTTCCTCTGAAAAACACTTCATTAGAGTCTGACTCGTACGACTCCAGTGACACTTTCAAACATACTTTTGTGCCTCTTCTTTGGTTAAGAAAAAACTTTTCCCTTTTTGACAGCTAAAGGTACTTCTGCCAGACCTGAACCAACCAGCAGGGCAGAGGAGGAGAGCAGTGGGCAGGACCTGCAGCATCACCCAATCCAATGATGACCACAATAAAAGAGGGAAATCCGTTTCATTTGTAACTCTTTGGCAAATTTGTTCTGTTTGCCAACCCTGGAATTGGAAGCTCGATCCGTGTGCCTCGATCCATTCCAGCCTCCTCCCTAATCAAAAAATCATGTGGGAAAACAAGCAATGGGCTGAAGAGAGAGTTTGTTTATGGGGTCGTGGAGAGCCGAGGTGTGATTGACGTTACAGCCGTACGGACACAGAGGGACGGGACACGGATTAGTACTGCTGCCACCACACTGACCCAGCTTTCCACTGGTCTGAGCAGATTGCAATGAACCTAGGACTGAGGTATAAATATACACAAATATGTACAGTACACATACAGGAAAAGAGTTTTGCATTTGTAACATCGGCAACCTTAGAAATACTGGAGAGTCGATACGTACGCCGGTGATTCGCTCGCTGAGTTACTGGAATAATGAAGCCAACAACTTCCACTAGGGAGGGCTACAATGGGATCATAAAACTCTAAATTAAAAGCTCCTTCCTCTCGCTCCATCCTCCCCACGCCCAAGGCCGGACTGTTCCCAGGGGCGGCTTGAAAAGAAGGTTGGTCACAGCTCTGAAGGCGTCCTCCGAGGAACCCCAACCAGACTGGAGCCCAAAGTGCTCCTCTGCTCTTGTGCCTATTCCCAGTTCCTGTCCGTGTGTGTGTGTGTGTGTGTGTGCAGCTATGTAGAAAATACAGTTGCCATCAGTTCAGTATAAATACATCCACCCCACCAATCGGCCGCTGGAACAGCTCTGCTGCAGCAATGTCTGTGCAAAGAGGTCATTAAAAATCATCTGATCTTCAGGCGGGACATCATCCACTCCAGTCCTTGGCACAGTCTGGGAACACAAGAGAGAACATTTAGGGAATGCAGGCCCTTCTCGGGATGACTCCAAAGGTAACTCCACAGCATCAACTGAAATTCTTCCCAAGAACTCTAAATCATTTCTGGAAACTCTTCACTCCCTGCACAGCACCTCCCAGATCTTATGATGTCATCTATGGTGAGAGAATTCAGATCTCAGCTCTTCAAGACATGAAGTTCTCTCTAATTAGGATTATTCTTAATGAACCAGATTTCAGTTTGCCCCCACCTCACCCCACCCTCATCAAGCCCAAATGGTATCAAGTCTTCTCTCTGTGAGGTGACACCATGGGTTTGATGTAAAGTTGGAGTTCTGAGCCCAAAAATCTCGAAAGCATCAAGATTATGAAGTGGTGAGGCACTGGCACAGGTGCCCAGAGCAGCTGTGGCTGCCCCTGGATCCCTGGCAGTGCCCAAGGCCAGGCTGGACAGGGCTTGGAGCAGCCTGGGACAGTGGAAGGTGTCTCTGCCCATGGTAGGGGGTGGATTGGGATGATTTTAAAGTCCTTTCCACCCCAAACCAATCTGGGATTCTGTCAGTCTTATGGACAGGGGAGGAATGTGTGTTAAACCCAAACACCACAATAAAACCCAATTCCAGATTCCCCTCCCATGGATACAAATCCCTCTTACCCCTCTCCAGTGAGAGCACAGCAGGCCTGAATGTGCCACTGGTGATCCTTAATTGAAGTCAGCTTCAGGAACTGGGAGATCTCAGCTACTGTCATGCACTCCTTCACATCCTGCTTGTTAGCAAAGATCAGCAATCCTGCCTTCTTCAAGTCCTGGGGAGAGAGGGGAGGAGGTGAGGACAGAGGAGCCCTTGGGGACAAAGAGGGGACACCAAAGCAGGGAACCCAGAGCCCAGCCAACAATCCAGAACAAAGTGCTGCACTGCAAAGCGCAGGGAATCCTCTGATCCAGCACACCAAACAGCCAATTCTTGCCGTGGATGAGGAGTAAAACACTCAGGACAACGTTCTGCTGACAAGATCTGCAGGGAATCCTCTGATCCTGCACACCAAACAGCCAATTCTTGCCGTGGATGAGGAGCAAAATACTCAGGACAACGTTTTGCTGTCTCCACGAGGATCAGAGCCCTGTATACCCCTGTACTGAGCAGCAGTGACAACTTGGGGACAGTGACTCCAGGGATAAGCTCATTTTACCTCAAATTGCTTGGAATTCCATCAGGGCAGGGGGGTATTATTGGAAATCTTTCCCTTGGAAAGCAAAAAGGTGTTCCCAGGAAGCCAGGCCAGCTCAGGCACTGAGCTGCCCACCAGGCACACTCCTGTTTACAAGCAGCAAAATTAATTCCCAAATAATCAACTGCTCCAGAAAATAGCAGGGACTGAGCTGCCCAACTCGATTCTGCCTTAACCGCGACTCCATGGAAGCGATTAGGAGAAAGAAAAGATTTTCAAGGAGCAAAGAAAAGCGATTTTAAATCAATATTTGACTTTCATTGCTGCTCTCTCCCCACGTCACAGCCACGTCTGGAGCGGGAGCCTGGGAACATCCTGCCGGCAACAAAGGGCACATTCACTGCGAGGTGGCTCCCAAATCGCCTCCATCCTGCCGGGAATTCCAGACTTCCCTGCGGCTAAATCAGCTCCTTAACAGCTTCACCTTCCTTTAGGGATTAGGAAACAGAAGATGCAGGATTTTGCAACGGCCTGGAAGAGTCCAGCTCTGAAATCCTAATCCTGGACGGCAGCACCGAGCCCCTCTGGGCCACATTTAACACTGCACAGCCTGACCTGCTCTATTAGAATTTACTTTAATTTGAACATAATTCAAATTAAACATCAAATCTAAAAAAAAAACCACCACAAAAACAAACGAACAAACCAACCGAAACCAAAAACAATTAAAACTCCAAAGATCCCATGCAAAGCCCTTGTTTTTCCTCCAAGGGCTGTGCCCTTCCTGCAGGCTCCCAAACTGTGGCTATAGGTTAAATATAGATGGGATATTTTAGGCTATCGTGCCATCATTTTTATGCACATTTTTGTTTGTTTTTTTTTTTTTATTCTGACACTTAAATTTGGAAGCTGGGTGTCAGCTCACACCCCCTGATCCAGTTTGCATTCAGGTCATGCCACAGGTGCTGCCTGGCTTTTACATCAGCTTTAGACCTGAGCTCAGGTTTAAGGAGGGTCTTGAACAATTTAGCAATTTCCACTCTGGAGTTCCAAACACCCACGGAGTGGCTGCTGCAGCCACGGGCTGAAGTTCCTTCAGTTTTAGAGCTGGGTGCTCTAACACACATTGTAAAGGTTGTAAAACCTCAGGTAACCATGAAAATATCAAAAATAATTATTAAATTATGGCAGGAAACCATGGGGTTTTAAAGGCTCTAGTTCAGATATTAAAATGGATCGAAGTATAAACCCCACAGATGTCTCTGACAGGTCCCAACTGCTCTTTCACTGGAGCACTCTGACAGGCTACTTCTGTAATTTAGTATTAATTAACAGCTTTACTGGGAATTTCACAGAAGACAGTTCAGGCTGTAAATTTGCTTCCCTTGGCGTGTATCAGCCAGATAATTAAAATACAGATTAAAATAAAGGTTAAAAGAAATACTAAAGACACAGGGTGCACTCACCTCGTGTGCTAACATTTTATACAGCTCCTCTTTAGTCACAGAAATTCTCTCTCTGTCTGTGCTGTCCACCACAACTATCACAAACTGCAAAAAGGGAGAGTTATTAGGCAGAGAAACTCTTGCTGTCCCCACTCCCACCCCATTATCCAGCTGGATTTTCAGACTCTGTTCCCAAACCCTCCCTGCAGCCCCAGTAATCCCACAGGCCTGGGGTTATTCCCAGCCTCTGCTGTGCTTTGGGTACAAAGGCAGCTCTGACACAACTTTTCACTTTCTGTTCTCCATTTCTCAGTGAAAAAAATTCATATTGAAAGCAAGAAATTTCTCTCTAAACCCAGATCTGGTTTTGGTCTTTGGCTTGGTGTAACTCAGGCACCACACAGATCCCTCAAATAATTTGTTGCACCACACAGATCACTCAAATAATTTGTTGCAGCCTTTAAAACAAAGTGCATCAGTTGTCTTTGTCTAGGTCAAGAACTAAGAGGCAAATAGATATTTGCACGGGATTCAAAAAGTCCTGAAGCTCCAAACTCCAAGAACACACTCCCAGCTTCATTTAGGCTGGAAAAGAACTTTAAGGAATCACAGCACCTCATCGGGATGAACTGGAGAACAAAGGTACTTAATGTGACAATTTAACCATATTATTGTGTATTTAACCATACAAAACGTTATTTGTATAATATAAAGAACTGTAATTAAATTGTATTTGATAACACACAGGAAACCTTGATTGCATTATTTTCATGAAGTTGTGTGCTTGGTAAAATTTATATAGATGTATATTTTATATACACATACACACATATATTTATAGACATGTTTTTATATACATATACATATAAATGTTTTATGTACATATACATACATTTTATGTACATATACATACATTTTATATGCCTATACATATTATATACATATTATATACATATATATGTATATAATATATACATACGTATTTTTTATATGTGTGTGTGTGTGTGTACTGCAACTACACCTCTGAAGAGTTCTGAAAACTCCTGGGCTGTCTAAGTTAGTGATTACAGCAGTTGGTGAGACAGAGCTGCCAGTGTTTTGCAGGAAACCTTCAGGGCTGTCAGGCAGCTTTTGGAGGAGCCACTGCAAAGACAGCGACCACGGAGACGGCAAAGGGGGATCAGCAATTCCCAGATGGATCAGAGAGCCCAAGGCCGGCCCCAAACCCTGAGCAGAGGCCCCCCAAGGGTGTCCCAACCCTCTGACCTCGGTGTTGGTGTAGTAGGTGTTCCAGGAGGAGCGCAGGGACTCCTGGCCCCCGATGTCCCACATCAGGAAGCGCGTGTTGTTCACCACGATCTCCTCCACGTTGCTGCCGATGGTGGGAGAGGTGTGAACCACCTCGTTCATGGAGCTGCACGAGGAACACAAGGGACGGGGAGTCACCCGGAGGGAGCCACGGAACTGCCCCTCAGGGGGATTTCCCCAGAGAAAGAACCTCAGCAGATTTCCCTGGGCAGCCAAGATGAGGTTGGATGGTGGAAGGTGCAGAAATGTAAATAAAAGCAGCAATGAAAAGGGCTCGGCGAACTGTGTAATAATCAAATTACAGAGCTGAGAAAGCACTCATGAACAAAACGTGTTATAATTAATTAAATCGCCGAGCTGAGAGAATTTTTGCTTCAGAAGCTTTTGGGAGCACTCAGTTCTCCTGTCTCCAGGCCCATTCTGGCTCACACGGGACAGAGCAGTTGTTTTGCTTCAAGAATGTGGTTAAGCCACAAGATTTACAAGGTTTCAGAAAAACAACAACTCGTCCTCCAGCTCCACCAGAAACACTTCACCCACTCCATGCCAGAGCAGGCCACTAAAAACAGATTTTCTTCACAATGCTTTATGTTCTAACTTCCTCTTCTTCTCCCCTCGGAACAGTCCAATAAACAACTTTTTGGAGACAAATGCAGCCATTAAATATTTCAAATATATTGTTTAGAGATAACTGAGTGTGACTTTGTCACTAAGAACACCACTTTCACATCAAACAACCAAATGTGTGCTCTGGATTCCCCTAAAGTTCAGCCAAGTTAAACTCTACTGTAACAGGCAAAAAAATTAACAGTAGCTCCAAGGCAAACCGTCTGTGTTCAAAAGAACTTAATTATTTTTTTCTCCTGATCATCTTGATATAGCTTTTCGTTTGGTATGAACCTTTTTGAAGTTCCAGCAGAGCTTTTAGTTACAGTGACAGCAATTTGAGACTTGTAACGGTGCTGGAATATTTCCTGAAGAGGACACAGAGAGCCAAGGAGATAAAGGGATGGTGCAGCGCTCTGAAAAGCAACCCCAGTTACCCTGGGCCAGTGCAAGGAGAGCTGAGTATGAGAATGGCAGAAAAGGAAGTGTCTGGAAGAGGAAAAATGGGATCTGCCAAGATGGGGTAGGGTTAAGGAGAAGTAAGGCAGGAGAAGAAGGGAGCTGGGAAAGTCTGTGGAGTTCAAGTGGGTGCAAAGAAAAAGGAGACATAAACAGACCTGTGTGAGAGGGAAAAGAAAACACTGAAACTGCAGAAGGAAGGGGAAGAAGCAGACACTTGTGGAGGAAGTGGATTACAAAGCACCAAGGACGGCCCTGGGCTGCAGCAGTTCCCAGTCTTAAGAAATCCCCTTCATTCTGTTTGTGCTTTTAAACATCTCTCACTCCCTCTATAAATCACCTTCACCCTCACCCTTTCACTCTCCCTGCAGCCTGGCACGGCACGAGCAGCCAGAAACGTCTTGGAAAAGGCAAAACAGGTCAGATTGTGACAAACCCCAACCACTTCCAGAAAGGCAATTTTAAATGTGGCCTCATGGTTTAAGAGGAATTATTTCTGACTCAGGAACACTCCTCAGTGCCACAGCACTGCACGTGGGAAAGGGCCAATCTGTCCCCAGCACAAACAGACCTTGAGCTGCTTGTGCCACCCAGCAGCCTCCAAGCCTGTGGACAGACTGGTGTCCTCTTATCAAACTGCAGCTGAGGAACTGAGATATGGAGCTCATTCAAGCTCCATGTAAAGCAGGAGCAAGGTTAATGCAAGGCAAACACAAATCAATGCTGCTGTTGAGGGCAGAAGGTGCAGGACAGCACGGAGATGTTGTGCTGGGTTTGTGCTGGTGTCAGCCTTCCTCCTTCAGCCCATCCCACAAACCACACCAAACCCATCTCAGCCCTGGGGACACAAGGCACAGCAGGCAGAGGTGTCTGCCACTCACAGAGTCATCTGTCTGCAGTTTAAATCTGTGGCGTGGATCACTTTTGCAACAGTGGCCAGCGCTCACTACAGTCATATTTTACGGGGCTGGCAAAGAGCCAGGGCCGTGACACCAAGGGGAACTGGGAGTGTGTGGTAACAGCAGGTGATGTGATCCAAAACCCTCTGAACAAAACCTCATTCATCCAGCAGGCACAGCAGAGCCCTCTCCAAACTCCAGCCACCCACTGCCACCTGGAGAGCCCTGAGTAAAACCACCCAGGGCCACGTAACACACCTGGAAACGCCCCCGTGGTCCCCACAGGTCCTACTTACAATTGGTACAGAATGGTCGTTTTCCCTGCATTGTCCAGGCCCACAATGATCACTTTGTGCTCTGCAATGAGAACAGCAGGGGTAAGTCACAGCTGCTGGGTCTGCAGCAAGGTTAGTGCCACGTTGGCCACCGGATCCCTGAGCCAGCAGTGCCCAGCTCCAGGTGCCACGGCCAGGTGTGTTCGTGGGCCAGCCCAGGAAGTTTGTGTGAGCAGGTGCAGGGAAGGGACCGGCAATTTCTCCCCGTTCCTGAGAGATTTCAGAAGGATGTTTTCCACCTCTGACTGCCAGTGTCAGGCTGGGATGCTCTCCCAAGCTCCTGGAGGGTTTTGCAGCCTGTATCAAACTCCATCCCTCCAGCCACGACAGCTCTCGGCTCCACTTTCCCTTCATCCAGGCAGCACCTCGATGTCTTTGCAAAGAAAAGGTAAAACCCCAGCCAGGCTGGTTTGCAGTGTGATCCCTGTGCCCTCCTTTCCTCCTGGGGAACAGAGGTATCCTCAAACATTTCACAGGACACATTCCCCCAGCTTGGTCTTGGACCAGTCACCAAGTGCTCCACAAGCCACCTCTGACATTTTGGGGCTCAATGTCCCCATCAGTTCTTTCTTCCCTTCAGCACCTCCTCCTCCTCCTCTCCTGTGCATCACAAAAGTCACTGGGAACTCTACAGCTGCTGGTGTCAAGCACACCCAAATTTCTGATTTCCAGTTTGGGTGAGCACGGCCAGCTCTCAGCTCTGTTACTCAACTTTCACTTGCACAACCAAGCAGGACCAGTCACGTAAAAGTTTGGTGAGAAGAGGGCTTTCCCCTCCTTCCTTGTCTTCCTCAAGGGCAAGAAAAGCCATTAAAAACATGCCCAAGCCTCCGACACTGAGATCAACCCCTGCCAGCAAACTACACTCACAGATTTATCCCAGAGGAGAGGGAGGGGACAGGGGTCAGGTAAGTGGGGGGTTTCTCGGGTCTCATTTTATCAATATTGTGTGGTTTTGCAGAGTTGTCTTTTATGCCATCCAATACAAACTCCAGCTTTAATAACTTTGCATAACTGCACAATATTGTAAAAGCGTCTGCTTACCTGACCCCACAAAACTAGGAACTTTTGTTTCAGGTGGGATGCTGCCAGCATAGTGGATGTTAGGAAATCAGTTGGAACAGAAGGTCTGAGGTGGGGCTGGATGCTACAAAACAAAAATATTTTGGTTTTGCACTACGCATTAACGGGGACATAACTAGGACATTCAATGAGCAGGTGTGAGAGTACTGAGGTTCACTCAAAATCAAATTCCATGGACTTCAGAAGCATGGAAAGAGCATCAGCAGGTGTTTTGTAGTTAAAGTTATAACTCTCAGGAACACCTTGCTCTAAGGAGAGAGGTGTTAAAAATCCCAGAGTGCTGAAATGGTTTGGGTTGGAAGAGAAATTAAGGATCATCCAGTGCCACCTCCCTGCCATGGCAGGGACACCTTCCACTGTCCCAGGCTGCTCCAAGCCCCAGTGTCCAACCTGGCCTGGGACACTGCCAGGGACCCAGGGGCAGCCACAACCGAAGCTATAAATAACATTTACTCCACGAACGAGCCAGATATCGAGGTTTGCCACTTAAACCCACACTCTGCCGACAGCAAAACGAACCCACCCGCCACGCCGCGCCACGGCCGTGTTCCTCTGGCACACGTTAATAATTTAACAGGCGGCTGTCAGGAAACGAGCATTCCAGTAATTGAAAAAAAAGGGGGGGAAAAAAGATTAAAGCCCTGACTTCCAGGAGCCCGGGCGGCCGCCCCGGAGCGGGTGTGGGTCCCTCCCGGATCGCCCCCGGGCCTCACCCTGGTGGTTGAAGAGCCTCCATATCCTGGTGAAGAGGATCCCCATCCTCGGTCGGGCGCTCCGGGCCTCGCCGGCCGCGGCTCTACGGGGCCGCGGGCGCTCAGGGCCCGGCGCTGAGCCCCGAGTGCCGGCTGGGGCCGCGCCGGGGCCGCTGCCGCTCGGACATCGCCGCGGGGTCGGGACGGGGCTCAGGATGGGGCTCGGAAGCGGTACCGGGGCGGCGGCAGCAGCGGGAGCGGGAGCGGAGCAGCGCCCGCGGCCGCCTCACGGACGGGCCGGGCCGGGCCGGGCGCGCTGCGCTGACGCGCGGGGGCGGCACCGCGGCCGCCATTACACGGCACCGCCTCAGCGTGCCCGGCAGCGCGGGCTGCCAGCCCCGCAGAGCCCCGAGGGCTTCGGGCATGGGGGAGCCCCGAGACACCGGGGCTTTGGGCATGAGGAAGCCCCGAGACACCGGGGGCTTCGGGCATGGGGGAACCCGGAGACACCGGGGGCTTCGGGCATGGGGGAGCCCCGAGCCACTGGGGGCTTTGGGCATGGGGGAGCCCCGAGACACCGGGGGCTTTGGGCATGAGGGAGCCCCGAGACACCGGGGCTTTGGCCATGGGAATGCCCCGAGACACCGGGGGCTTTGGGCATGAGGGAGCCCGGAGCCCGTCCTGGCCCACCCCGCTGCCACGGGCGCCTCTCGCTTCACAGCTGCTCCCGGCAGCCGTGCCCGGGCCTCGCCGCCCTCACAGCGAGGGATTTCTCCCCAATACCGCATCGAAGTCACCCCTTCCCCTCAGGTTTAAACCGTTCCTCCATGTCCTGCCCCTCCATCCCTAGTCCCCAGTCCCTCTCCAGCTTTCCTGGAGCCCTTTAGGCATTGGAAGGTGGTTTCCCCGGAGCCTTCTCTTCCCCAGGTGAACACCCCCAGCCTTCCCGGCCTGGCTGCAATCTATGAGGAAACTACGTTCACTTTGCCCTATTAAAATTTGGTGCTCTGAGGAAAACTTTGGAATAACGTGGGTGAAGTTGCTCCCCACTAGCAGGAGGCGAGTTTGCGTAAGGGCACTCTTGGCACTCCAAGATGTGCCCAGAGCCTTCTCTTCCCTGAATTAAATTTCTCTGTCCAAACCCTCCACTGAGTTTAAATCCTCAGGGATGTGAAAATCCCAGGCAATGATTAGGTCGTGCACAGCTGTGTTACTGCTTAAGACAAGACATTGGGTGTTTGCCCTCTCACTTGTCCTGTCCTGACACCAAATTCCTTCCCCTGACGTGGGCAGGGACACCTTCCACTGTCCCAGGTTGCTCCAAGCCCCGTCCAGCCTGGCCTGGGACACTTCCAACGATGGGACAAGAAATCTCCTTTCTTACTCCAGAGGTTTTTCATCTTTCCTTCAAGCAGCTTTTATTCCCACAGCAGCTTCTTGCATTTAATTTTCCCTGCTGGTCTGGAACCAAAGCAGCAAGGCCAGAGTAATCTCCAATTTTCTGTGTCCAGAGACTTGTGTTTCCTGTTGCTCTGGAGGGGAATTTGTGGCCCTGAACAGTTGAAGAAGAGAAATACCCTGATAATCCAGTGTGCCGGCCCATCCCGGTCACAGCTGTGGGCCCTGGGACCGCGTGTAGCCCGCAGGGAAACGCGGCAGCTCCTCCGGTGTAAAACATTCCCCAAGTTCAGCATCCCGCCTGCAATGGCATTAATTATTCATTAGCTGTCAATTATCCCCCTTTCTGCCGGTCCTCAGCTTGGAATTTCAGCAGCACTCAGGGTTCTTTTCTGTTCTCAGCTCTCCTGGGCTCGGGGCAGGGTTCTGTGGCTGCGCAGCTGTGGGAGAGCTCCCAAAGTTCAACTAAACCGTTTATTCTGGTTATTTAAATAAAAAAACTCTGAGGTTTCCCCCCGTGACATTTTTTTTGTTTGGGTTTTTTCCTGTGGCAGCCTGGTTGAACTTGGATCATCCTGCTGGTTTTTAGGGGCTAGGCTGAGCATCCCAGTGCTGCTGGAAGCTTTCTAGGGAAGCGTTCCAGTGGGCAGGGCTGGGCACAGCCTCACAATTCCCTCCTGGAAATCTGGGAGGGCTTTTTCAGGTCGTGTACGTTTTGTTCCAGGCAGCTGTAACACAGACAGGGTCAGGGAGGCTGTGCTGGGGAAGTGCTTTGGATGCCGACGGAAGGATTTCACCATGGAAATGCTTCTGTGCAGGGAAAGAAAAAACCCAAAAAAACCCCAACAAACAGAATATGGAACGGCTTAGGATGGAAAAGGCCTCCAAGATAAATATTTGAGTCCAGTGATTTCCCATGTCCCCAAGTGCCACATCCACTTTGAAATCCCTGCGGGGATGGGGATTCCACCTGAGCACCTTTTCCATGAAAGAATTGTCCCAAATGTCCACCCTGACCTCCCCTGGCCCAGCCTGAGGCCGTTCCCTCTCCTCCTGTCCCTGTTCCCTGGCAGCAGATCCCAAATCCCCCCTGGCTGTCCCCTCCTGGCAGGGAATTCCAGAGAGGGAAAAGATCCCTCTGGATCCTCCTTTTCTCCAGGCTCAGCCCCTTCCCAGCTCCCTCAGGAATTCTCCAGCCCCTTCCCAGCTCCCTCAGCCACTCCTGGGGCTTCAGTCCCTTCCCCAGAACACAGCCAACTTAAGCAGCTTAAGAAACTTTAACCCCTAGGATCAAACGAAAACACACAAAAGGCATGGCTTTTTGCTCAGTTATAATTTATTTGAAAACCCTTCTGCTTTCCATTAACAGCTCAGATGAAAACTCACGTGTTGAGATCCGATTTTGAACACACAGCCAAGAAGATCCCACTGAGCAGAATTTTGAGATCTGCCTGAGGGGTGTAAAGGCACCGTGCAGCTCACCTGGCCAATGTGCTCCTGTCCCTCCCAGGCACGGCTTGGGCGCTCCCAGCATCTCTGGGAGTTGCTGGTTCCTGTTACTCATTTTTTGGGCAGAGGAGGCTGGAACCCCCTGCCAGAGGCAGCATCTTCCAGTGCTTTCAGTTTGCCAAGATACCATAAATGGCTGGAGGCAGCACACAGGGCTCTGGGCTGTGACAAGGTGGGGATCAGGCACAGGTGGACTCGATGGCCTTGGAGGTCTTTTCCAACCTTTGCCATTCTGTGATAAACTATTAATTACCTTTTAATTACCCAATCCTTTACCCCTCCCATCATTCTGCCCCTCGTTCCTGCCTAGGAACCAATTCTGAGCGTGAGATCCCACCAAGGACCAGCTCCAAACCCCTGAACATTCCCCAGAATCCTTCAAAGGAGCAGTTGGCTGCAAGTACCTCATTCCCTGCTGGATCAGCAGGAAATATCTGTATTTTTGTACTTCTGGGTCGCAGCTATTTAAGCTCGTTACAAAAATAAACATAATTTATTTCGCAGAGCAGATGCATCTCCTTCTTCAGAACCTCATTAAATTTTCCTAAAAATGTAACACGTGAGGCTGCTGCCAAAAACTATTGGCAAACAACAAAAATGCCACAGGACTCCGGGTTTCTCCCGACTGTCTGGAGCATTTTCCCAAGCTTAGTGCAGGACACAAAGAGACCGGACACACTTTTAAACGCTTGGTAGTTTTGTTCATTTATTGTAGAAAAGTTATTGTAATGCAGTTCATCTTTGTACATCTAAATTCCAGAAAACGAATCCATAGAAATGAGGATACTATGGGCATGCAGTCTGCATGATCCTGGTCACAAAAATAACACCACTTCTTTTTTTTTTTCCTTTTTTTAAACTTTTTCTTTTTTTAAAATTTTTGTAGTTTTCTTTGAAAGCCACTAAAAGCAGAGGGAGAGCAGAGCATGCACCACTGTACACATTGCATAGTATATGGTACCCACATGCCTGGTCGGGTGCTACACACACAGGGTCTAGAGGGCAAAACAAAGGGAAAATCAGCAGAAAACACAAATTTGGGGTGGCTCTGTCCCAGTAAAGGCAGTAATGTCTTCACCAGCGTGCCTCTGAACTGGCTCCCAGCGAGGCAGCGCCGCCAGGCTCTCGCTGGGAAACCAGCTGGGCTGACAAACAGAGATTCTCTGGGACCTGAGAGGCCCAAGGTCTGGAGTTTGCAGTTGGAATGGCTGATCCCAACGCTCTCCCCGCTCTGCTCACACAGAGTCTGCATTCTGCTGGCCTGGCTCTCCCTGCCCGCGCCAGGAGAGAATCCATCGTGTGTGTCCCAATCCCAAACACACCTGGGCACACACACACACACGTTCCTGAACCTCACCCCCTTCAGGTTTTCCTGGGAATTTGGGGTGCTGTGCCTCTTCCCTCTGCCACCTCCAAGCTCTGTATCCCCACAAACATCTACTGGGAGCGTTTCATTCCCGACCTTGGGCCGCTGATGGATTCACCAGTCACATCCCAGATCTACACGTTGGCCAAAATTAAAGTTACCAGTGTGATTTCAGCTTCCAGGAGGAAATCAGCAGAAATGAATGCAGTGGGCTTCGTGATTTGAAAAGGTTCTTTTTGTTGTCATTCACTCATTAATATGGAAGGGATACAGGTTATTGAAAAATCAATCCCATGTGCAAAATGCCAAAATCAACTGCTGAAGTATCAGGCAGCGAGTAAACAGATCAAAAATGCAATAAATCCACTGATGCTGGATCAGAAATCTCCCCCTTGGATCCAGACACACGATGCCAGATGCAGGAGTGGAATTACTGTAAGTTTGTGCTATTACAAATGTGCTTCTGTTCCCTTGCTCTGTTTCCACACCGTTGGCAAGAGAGAGGATGTTGAGCTGGGTGGGTTCTGCAGAGCAGATGGGACACGGGGCTCTCACAGCTCATCAAGGTTTGTTCCCAGGCGATATTGATAAGGCAGGGGACGATCAGGAGGGGCCATTCCTGGGCAGACCTTGCTCTGGGGCAACACAGGAGTTGGTGTCACTGCCAAGGAATTTGGTTTCCCAAATTCCCGAGGCAGGTCCATAAATCATCCTGAGACCAAGGCAAGGCTGCTCCCCGCTTCAAGGGACTAAAGGAGTGATGCTCGTTGACATTTGAAATGATTTTCACCTCCTCAGAAATCCTCTGGATGGATTTAATCACAATATGTCTCCTGACTTGAGTGGATTCCACGCACAGTGAAAGAAATCTGAACTTTCACTCCTAAGCAGCATTTTCACCTCTTTCTCTGAGTTTCAATTCCTTACATGTATTTTACACCTTTATTAAAATGTCCCTTTTTCTTTTTCTTTTTTTTTTTAAAGATACGCCTTTATTTTTCTATATAAAATAAACTGGGCTTGGTAACAACCTCACCAAGGTTCTTCAAATGCCTCTTCAAATGACACCACACTCTTTTAGGATCACTTTAACCCCTTTTCCCCAGAGTTCAGTTTGGCTGCACTACAGGGTCCTGCAGCCTTTGCAGGACTAATATTTGAGGGAATGAGAGGCAACTCCAACAAAATACATGGCAGCAGAATCCCATGGATTCAAACCTGGACTGGCACCAACAGGGGTAACAGGATTTGAGTTTAAAATGCCCATTTTTAGGAGCAAACCCAGGTTTGTATGAATGGCGTTGTATAAAATATGCATCTGATTTTGTCATGTGTAGTCTCCAATTATTTCACCTTAAATAAAAAAAATCAGGAATGTGGGATCAAGGACGAGTTCCACAAGTACTGAACTTGTGAAAGAAAGTACAGCAGAGGATACATTTAATGGATTAGTAAAGAACAAAGGAGTGTCAGAACCCCTGACTTACCCAAATCATTGTGCTGTGAACAACAGGAATAACAACATTATTTTAGAATGGTGAAGTCAGTAAAGACAGGAGAGTCTGGATGCTCCAGGGGATTCTGTGGTGTTGAGACCAAACTGAATTCAGGAGATTTGGCATCCAACTGAAGTTACAAATATCAGCAGCTGTGAGCTGCACATCCCATGGGAGAAAGGTTTGGCATCAGGAAAACAATCTGTACGTGTTAAATACAGCTCCAGGGAGAAAGTGTTTGAAATTCAAAGGTTAACAATTAAAATAATTGATTCCCAGACAAAAGAATGTGCTGAATTTTCTCTTTGGAAATTATTGTTATCACCTTGATTGGTTAAACCCTTGTTAATCCCAAAGTGTCCCAAATGAGAAACTCGGATAACAACAAAACTTTTTAAAAAATCCCTTTTTTATAAACATTTCTAAACCCTCTGTCTCAGCCAGAGCTCAGAACAGAGCTCTGGTCTTTAGTATCATTTTAATAATAACAAGAAATGATGTGAGCACTGGGGAATGAGGCTGGATTGCTTCAGTCAGGAACACATGAACTCCACAATTTCACCTAAACCACAACAGAGCTGCTCAGCAGTGCTGGGATCCCACTGGGAATTCCCAATCCTGATCCCCAGCACAGCTTTCACTCCTCACTGTGCCCTGAACAGAAATCCCTTCTCCAAACAAAGACTGCCCGTAGTATCTGCGATAAAATGAAGAGTCTCCCAGCATGGTTGGTGTATTTGTACTTGAAGAATCTCTCCTTTCAAAGAATTCAACACCCCCAGCAAGGAGGGAGACCTGCAGGGCCCCTGGTTCCTTTTATTCCAATGGAATGAATGGGCTCTGGGAGAAACTCAGGACACCCAGGAGTCAAGGCAGCCCAACCCCATGGAATGAAGGACCTCAGGCCCATCCCTGACTTCCCTCACAGGTTTGTTTTTGTCAAACCCAAGTAGTTTTGGCACTTGAGATGTTCAGGATGTGTAGACGTGTGGTGGCTGGGCTGGGGATCCTTCCCTGGCCTGGGGTGACATGGAAGACTTCAAACAAGGCTCTGGGAAATCTATGTGCTTTGCAGCTACTGCAAATATGCAAATCTCCTCAAGCAGTTAATGAGCTGATCCCTAATCTAGTGCAGAATAAAGAGAAGCAGCTGCTGCCCAGGGTTCTACAGCTCCCCTGCAATCAGGACTTCAATGCACAAACAAGGAAAAGCTCAGAGGAGAAGGGGTCGCCTAAGGCCTCCTTTCTCATGCAGGTCTGGGTGCTGTACATGGAAAAAGGGCTGGGAAACTTCCCGGAGGATGCTCCACTGTGCTGCAGCACGGAATCCTGGAGGGGCTGCAGGGCCCAGGCCAGGTCCTGCTGTGTCCCCTCAGCCCCAGAGCTCCTCTGGCATCTGCAGCCGGAGGGAATCAGGCAGGATCAGGTCTGGCAGATCCATCCAGAACTCTGGGGCTCCAGTGGATGCACAGATTTCCATATTTCCCTTGTTAACTGGTCCATTGGGATCACCCAGTGGTGCTGGAGCTGCCTCTTAGGCAGTGGGGTCGTTAAGATGATTAATTAATCGGGTGTCTGCCACCTTTTCATGCTGCTGGAGGTGGGCGTGAGTTTGGGTGTCCCACAAAGGACGTGGATTGCTTCTCCCAGTAACTTCAAGAGGATAATCAGACTCCAGGATGCTGGAAACACCAGTGGGCTTTGCCAACTGGTCCAGAAAGTAGAAGAAACTGGAATATTCCAGAAATTCCTTTAGTGCTACATGCTTTCAAAGCCTGGGTTCAGCAGGCTTTGGGAGGAAAACAAGCAAATAAAAAAGTGAACGATCCTTGTTTCGGGGGAAAGAAAAACAGTTGTGACATGAACCTGCATAAAGAAATGCATGTTCAGCACAATCGTGTCAATTCCTGGGAATGTATGGGGGGGAATTTCGGGAGGCTCTGCTGGGAGATGTCAGTGGTGGCACAAAATGGGCAATGGGGGTCAACTTTCAATCCCGTGGGATCTAAGGCTTCACTGATGGTGTAAAACACAAGGTCCAAGAAATTCATCTCTTGGAAGGAACTCAAGACGCAGTAGGTGAAAGAAATGATTGGTAGGAAGTAAGGCAGCAATATCTCCAAGGATTTCTCATAGCTCTTGGAATCCAGAGCTTGGAATCAGCTCTACCACTTCCCTGGGAGCAGATTTGTTTTTGTCTGATATTCCCTTTTTATTGCAATTCTGACCGAGATGTTGGTTGAAACGTTCTTCACCGATGACTGCTCAAGCCCACTCCCTTCCCTTGGACTTCATGGCTGGAATGGATCTTCTGGAGAGTTCTTGTGCGCTGCTGGAATCGTCAGACATTCATTTGGGAAGATGGAACACGTGGGCAGCTGCTCGGGGTACTGGGATGGAGGTACTCTACACACGGGGTCACAGGAGGGGATTGTTTTCCATTTGAAAAGCAGGAGAAAAACAGGAGAAAAATCTGATGTCTCCATACTCCTGTTCCATTTTGGGACTTCTAGCTGTATTCAGGTAAAACAGTGGGGAGGAAAAAAAAAAAAAAAGACAATTCCCAACCTCCAAGCACACAAACCATGGAGTTTGTTCCTTTTCCTGTCCCTATTTCCCGTCTCCTGTCGCAGTTCCTCCCTGCTGGTCCCGACAAAGCTGTCAGGACTGGCTGAACTCAAGAATCATTTGGCTGCAACATTCATGCCAGGTCTAAAAATAATTTCAAACTGGAAAGTGTTTTGTAACTGCTGCAATAATTTGGGGTATTTGGCACTCTCGAGAGTTTACATTTGGTTTGTCTGAAAAAGCCATTCTGGAAAGAAATCATTAGAATAAATCCCTTTATTCTAACCTGAAATGGAAACTGAGCTCCCAGCAAACAAATACTGGAGCTGACTTTCTGACTTTCAGTGGTTTGTAATTTTCAGATTTTTCTTTGCATTTGTTTTTGTATTTTTTTTTCCCAACATGCTCACGTCGACTTTCCAGTCAATTCACCCAAATTCCAACAGGAATTGGTTTATAAATTGGTTCCAACTGGAACTGGTCATTTGGAATTTCCAGCACAGGAAATCATTTTATAAGTGCCTCGATAAGTACCCAAAATTACAAACGGATGTGTCTAATACCTAAGGACGAGAAAAAAATATGGCTATAAATGCAAATGCTGTATTAAACCCAAAAATAATCCCAAAAACAAACCTCTTATGATCGGGCAGAAACGGAAGGGCCGGGCTGGGTTTTGCTGCCCCCTAATTAAACATCAAATGACGGCAGAGTGCGACCGCAGTGTCACCGTCACACCTGCCAAATTAACATGATCTAAACTGTTACTCCTAGCTACGTTATGGCAAGGTACCGACGGACGGATCCCGGTTTTCCCCCGGGCTCAGAGCCGGTGCCGTGAGTCGTGGCTGTATCCGCCGGGGGAGCCGCGGTTCCGGTGGGGTTTGTACAAGTCCTGGTAGGGGTCGGAGTATTCCTCCTCCACGAGGGGGTAGTGGTCTCGGCTGTGCTGGGAACTGGGAGACAAGCGGTTCCTGCTCTTCCGAGCCCTCTCGTTGTGGTAATTCTCGTCGGAGCTGACGAGGCCGCGCCGCTCGACGGGGGAGTTCTCCGCAGAGTGGGCGCCGTGCCTCCCGCGCTGGCTCTGCGGGGGCCAAACAAGGGCAGCGTTAATACCCCGCACCCGGGGGGCTGCCCCGCACCCGAGGGGGCTGCCCCGCACCCGGGGGGCTGCCCCACCTCAGGCCTGCCCAGCCCTTCCAGCAGCCTCGGGGCTCTCATCTCCCGCGGGGCCGGGAGCGGGCCAGCTCTGGTTCCTGGAGCGGGAAGCTCGCCCTGCTGAATATTATTACATCGAGCATGAAAAGTGAGCTGATGTAGTCAGCATTTATCACTTTTCTCTGATCAGGAACGGAACATTCACGCTGCTACTCTGCTTAGGGAATGTCTAAGCGTGCGTTTTTTTTCGGTGGTTTTGGAAAACATCTGAAGATGTTCGTTTGGGTTGTTTTTAAAAGGTGCAGCTCTGAGCCTTATTTAAAACCCGTCCTATGACCAAAGCAATGACGGGCTGCTCAGCAGGCAGCCAAGGGGAGGCTAAAACCGTAAGATAATAAATTCTTTCAGCTGAAACACAGTATTTAAATATGCTGACAGAAAATCCCTTCCTAAGATAATTTATTAATTAGAAGCCTTTGCTCTCCTCACGTTCCAAAATGACAGTGCCCATCATTTGTCACACGAACAAAATGAGCTCGTATTTTTTGGCCAGTTAACGGCACAATGAAGAAACAGCCTGAAGTAAGTATTTTGTTTGCTTTCAGCACACATCAAACCTCTCAGGAGTATCAGCACCCATCTCTCAGGACAAACTCCATGCTGAAACTCCAGTCCCTGCTCTCTGGGATATAAAACCTTCCTCCTGCTGCTACAGCCTCTGCCTGGCGACTCTTTTCCTGAATAATTTATATCCCAGGCTGGTGTGGCCAGGGCAGGGATGGAGCAGGGGGTGTGTGGTTACAGCTCCGGGTTGGTGCTGCCAGGGAGACTCCGGGACAATGGCCCTGAACAAGGGGCCCCTCTGCAACCTCACCCCCAGAGACCGGGGAGAACTCCAGCCAGGGGATCCCCAATTCTCCCCAGAGCACCGGGTTTTAGTAGGGATTATGGCAAAGTGCTCCAGAAATTAAAGGCGGGCTGGGAGAGCTGGGAATGTTCACCTGGAGAAGGCTCCAGGGAGAGCTCAGAGCTAAAGGGGCTCCAGGAGAGCTGGAGAGGGACTGGGATGGACGGGAGACTGGGAAGGAATTCCTGGCTGGGAAGGTGGTGAGGCCCTGGCACAGGGTGCCCAGAGAAGCTGTGGCTGTCCCTGGATCCCTGAAGTGTTCCAGGCCAGGCTGGACGGGGCTTGGAGCACTCTGGAATAGTGGGAAGGTGTCCCTGCCCATGGATGGGCTTTAAGGTCCCTTTGAACCCAAACCATTCTGGGGTTCCACGATTCCATGATGAATTATCCCTGTGTTTATGTGACACAAATGCAGTTTGGATGTATAATCTCCTCATCAATTGCAGCTTTAACTCTGTGCTCAGCCCTCTGCCTTCCCTGTGGTAATTCACCTCTCGGGCTGCATCCTGCTGCTCTCCTGAAACCTTCCTGCTTCCCTGGGCTGGTTACACATGGAGTCATGGCCCAGGTAACTTTTGATCCTGCTGTGTGATTGGAATGACTACCTGCAGGAATGGACTTGAAACCCCAATGCCCTGGAGCCCAAGGAACATCTCCCCAAACGCTGAGCTATGGGATTTGAATCCCTGCACTGAAATTAGCCTGTTTAGAGTTAACCAGTCACAGAGGCAAATGACTGGTTCTGGAGTGAGAGAATCCCAGGATGGTTTGGGCTGGAAGGGAAATTACACATCACCTAATTACTTCCCATGCCATGGGCAGGGTCACCTTCCACTATCACAGGTTGCTCCAAGCCCTGTCCAGCCTGGCCTGGGACACTTCCAGGGATGGGGCAGCCACAGCTTCTCAGAGCAATAAATATTTTCTATGCAAAGATCAAATTTACTCTTCCCCCTCAGCTCAGCATGGAGCTCTTCCTTGAAGGAAGGCAATTCCCAAGAATCAGGTGTGGCCCTCTCTGACTGCTCTGGATCTGTGCCACAGAATGTGACCCTCATGACCTCCGTGAGTCAGGAGTTCAGTCAGAACTTTCAGTTCTCAGTAAACCAAAGTCCAGGCCACAGCCAGGTAAAAATGGGAGTCTCCCAAATCTGGATTTGGTGAAGCAGGGACAGCCTGTCCCAGGCTCACTGCTAGGTGAGCCTTTGGGCTTTTGCTTTTCTGTCCCCGAGGTACCAAGGGCATAAGGAATATAAAATCTCCGCTATCACAAGCACCTTTGCTAGTTTAATTAGTCTGAGTGCCTTTTAATTACCACACACATCATCACAGCGCAAGCTGATGCAAACCCTTCCAAGGTTTTGAACGAGTATAAAACCTCCTTGTGATAACAGGGATGGTGGAAGCCCTTACTGTGAGACACCCATGGAAAACACCAGGGCCTGAGCCCTGGTGGCACGGAAAAGCTGCAGCCTCTGGTTGGGCATGGATTGCTCCAGGAGAAATTTACCCCTCTGCAGAGCACCAGCACCATTGATCCCACCGAAACCCTTTGGAATTCGGGTGAAGTGGGGATTAAGTGATGCATACCTTCAGCCAGCCCACTGCACAGGGGTGATTTTCATCTTCAGTGTGAGTTTTCCCTAAGTAAATGGAGCAACATTTCACAGTTATTGCTGGTGTCCATTGATCAGAGAGAAATAAATGCCTGAAAAAAATTCTGTGGATACACCCAGTTCTCAAAATGAAACTGAAGAGGTGAAAGTTCTGCAGATGGTATTTTATTGGCATGAAGGGATGGAAAACTGAAATTTTAAGGCAAGTGGAAAATGGAAACAACAGTTTACATGTGCATGTTATTATTAGTAACAGAACAGTGCTTGTGCATTCAGCCACTCGGGAGACAGTGACTTGCTGGTCCCAGTAAAACCAAGCAGGGCTTTAGAAAGGTGAGTGCAGGAATTAAGCACCTTCAGGGCAGTGCAGCTCACTCAGAGCAAAACCAGCTGGATGTTAACTGAAAACACCAAACAACAGTCGTTTCCTCCAAAACTGTTACCTGCTTCCAGACACTCCACAAGCAGAGCAGACGTTACATTTGTCAGGTGAATTATTCATTAAATGTCATTTGTTCAGTTCTATTTCTGACGTACATTAGCAAGTGACACTCCTGGAGTCCCACACACACTGAAACTCGCAGGGTTTAAAGCTCCCTGCAAATCCTGAGCCCCTCAAGCATTCCCAGTCATTAGCCCCAAACATTTTTCTGGTTTCAAACTTAATAAAGCACGTACTTCTCATTAAGGACTATTTACATGCCACGATTGAAGTGTCAAAGTTCAGCCGAGTCTGAGCTATCCCTGTGGAAAAAAAGGGTCACAATTTTTTTTCAATGGGTAAAAAAAAAATAACGTCTTTTATTCACACTCAAAGAACAAGCTTTTCCACCCAAAAGGGAACGTTAGGAGGGTAGAATAGAAGGGATGATAACAGAGCTGACACCTGGCTTGGAAACTGATGGCGGTTTTAATTCCCACTAAATAAAGGCAGAGCAATCCCCAGTCTTCAGCACTGGGCTGAGGGGTTGTGTCCTCCCTGGCTCCCAGCCCTTGAGCTGCTGCTGCAAACAAGGAGCAGCAGCGCCTCACCGAGCAGGAGGGGTCAGCGTGAGCGCAGCCCCCGGGGGCAGAGCGAACAAAGCCGGCCGGCCGGCTCGGCCCGGGGCCGCGGGGGCCGTTCCTACCTGCAGGCCGGAGATGGCGGCGGGGTACGGGGACAGGGCGGAGGAGCCCAGGGTCCTGCCCAGCAGGGGGGTCATGGGGGTGGCGCTGGACGTGTGCGTGGCTCGCCAATACGCCTCCAGGTACTCGGCCAGGTGCTCGCAGGCGTCCTCCAGCTGGTTCTCGTCCAGGATCACGTCAAACATGTCCTGGGCACAGGGACACAGCGCGGTCACGGCCGGGTGACACGGGGGACACGCGGCTGGTAAACACCAGCGAGCTGGGAATCGGGCAATAAACCCAGAAATGTGGAGTGAAGCCTCTTACAACAGCGTGGAGTGACGGGGGGATGGATTCACACTGAAACACAGCAGGGACGGGTGGGATTTTGGGAAGGAATTCCTGGCTGGGAGGGAGGGAGGGAGGGGCAAGAGCCTCTGGAAAAAATTGTTTTCTGGGAAGGTGATGAGGTTCTGGCACAGGGTGCCCAGAGCAGCTGTGGCTGCCCCTGGGTCCCTGGCAGTGCTCAAGGACAGGCTGGACACTGGGGCTTGGAGCAGCCTGGGACAGTGGGAGGTGTCCCTGCCATGGCACTGGATGAGGTTTGAGGTCCCTTCCAACCCAAACCATTCCACGATTCCATGGCTGGAAAAGAAAATGGTCCAGGTGCATTTGGAAGGTGACCAAGAGCCAAAGCCCTCAGGAGTCACTGGACACTGACCCTGGCTGTGGCATGAGCCCTGTTTTGTTCCCAGGCACAAAACTCCTCAATTTATTTATTTCTCTCCAGTGCTGATGGCCCCAAAAGCATTCCCACAGCAGCGAAGGCAGTGCTGACAGCAGCAGCGTTCCTGCCTCGGGGAATTCTCCAGACACCACCTCCATGTGCTGCCTGTAACCACCTCCATCCCTGCCTGTCCTCCAACCTGCCAGAACCAGCAGAGCCCCTCGAGAGAAACACAACCCTATTTTCAGCAGCTCAACTTCCTATCTCATCTCTAATCTTAACTTTGCAAAATACTGTGAGAACAGCACAGGAAATGGCAAATGAGTGCAGGTGCTGTGGGTGTACAACACCAACCACAGGCTGCTCTCTTCCACCTGTTTTTACAGCTCTCAGAATAAGATTCAAAATAATAAAGCTTTTTTTCCCCTCTTTTTTTAATTTATTCTCTCTTCTCAGCACGGCAGAGAAAAGTTTCCTCCTCTGCCAGCAAGGAGGAGTTTCTTTCTAATCAGAATATTCCTAACGCTGCATCCCTTGGGCCAGTTCAGTGTTTATTGCTCTTCTTTTGCTCCTCTCTTTATTTTCTGCTTTTACTCTTTTGCTATTCACCCAGATGTTGATGCACCACACATTCCAGCCTATCACTCACTTGTGGAAGAAGTTATCAATTAAAACACAGTTAAATTAGAAAATAAAAGAATCTGGTTTGCTAACACATACTTTGCTGTGGAAAAGATTGAAATTAAACACTTGGGAGTGTAACATGCTTTCTTAAATAAAGAATGAAACTGGATTTAGGACTTTTTACAACTGTCACCCTTGGAATATTGCACTGCACAGTAACTCTGGACTGGGGAGCCTCTCTCCACTCTCTCCACTGTCCTCTGCTGTTTATTTTGGTTTGCTGGAGAACCACTGTGTACCTGAGAGGAGGAAGAATTTCAACTTGTAGATATATCCTAATTATATTTTAATTAACCAATGCACTTTAATTCTGCTGCAGTATAATTTTAGGTATCTTTTAGGTTGTGTCAAATAGACCAAGAGGGGTTTGTACCCTCTCTTAGCAGGGGCATGAATTCAGAAGTTTTTGAAAATAACCACCATAACGAACTGTTTATGAGCAGTGGATTGAAGGATGTGCAGTTTGTGTTTCCTTGAGCTCTGTCACATTCCTGCAGTGGAGTTCCTGGAGTCCTGCAAGATTCCTGGAGTCCTGCAGTGCCCAACTCCAGTTTGAGCAGCACCAGGGGCAGATTAGCAAGGAATTAATAATGAAAGCAGTTCCTGAGCTCAGATATGCCCAAAGAGACAGCTATTTTTACAATGTCTAGACATGCAGCACCAGCTCATTCCTTATGCCTGGAACACAGTGAGGATTGCATCCTTTGCAAGCACCTTCCCTTTAAACAAACACTCCAAATTCTCCTCCTGCAGCAATCCGAGCTGCAAAAGGGATGGAGCAGGAGAGAGGGAGCAGTGCCTTTGCTCTTAGCAATGTGCTTTTACTCAATAAAATCACGGGCCAAGTTTAATTTCAAGCCAAGCCAGACTGTCACCTCCCTGGGAGAGCTCAAAGTCAGCAGTCACTTCCTTCCATCATCACCAGTGCAAAGTGCTGAGCTGGTTTGTGAGCAGCTCCCGGGCAGGGCAGGGTAGGAACAGCCTCGGAGCAGGGCTGGGTTCAAGGCTGAAACCTGGGACTCTGACATTTGGGGAGGATTTTCTGATCCAGGTGGGGCCTCCCCTGGTTGCCTTCAGCACTGGAATGCAATTCCAGGACTGGGGTGCTGAGGCAGAGTTTGGTAAATCTGGGGCTGGACAATCTGAGTGCCACAATGCATGCAATGAACTGCGGCAGCACACGGGTCATTTCATGGAATATGGGAATCCCAAAGGTTGGAAGGGACCTAAAAAACCATCTCATCCAGCCCCTGCCATGGGCAGGGACACCTTCCACTATCCCAGAGTGCTCCAAGCCCTGTCCTGGGACACCTGCAGGGATCCAGGGGCAGCCACAGCTTCTCTGGTGCCTGCTCTCATTTCAGCTGATGTGAGCCAAGTGAAGGTAAGAGGAAATCACTGTATGAGGAGCACAAGGCAGCTGTGACACTGCCCAGGGCTCTGTGTGCAGGTGCCACAGGAAACACCTTTCACACAGGACAGTGTGCAGAGGCTGCTCTGTGTGTAAGCTCAGGGCAAACACCACAAACCATTCAGACAGGGGCAGCTGCAGTGCCAGTCCCTCAGCTCATACCCAGCAGCAGTTGGGAAGGGATGTGTTTTAGGGGGATCAGTTTGTTCTCCAGGACAGTTTTACAGTTCTGGTTGGGTCACAGGAATAACCCAGCAGCATTTTAAGAGATGACAGCTCAGTAAACAATTCCATGTGGGAGATGTAACACAGCTGAGCTCTCCAGAAGGACAGGCTGCCCAGAGAAGCTGTCACTGCCCTGGTACCCAGAGGGGTCTCTCCACTCCCATCCCCAAACCCCACACAGATCCCACACAAAGCCACAGCCAAGCCCATTTCCACTGCCTCTGTCCCACAAACCAGGTGTGGCTTTCAGAACTAAAGGCAAGTTTGAGCTGCCTTGTCCAAACCCCTGCAGGGCCTGTCCCACCACCCTGCCCAGGAGCCCTGCAGGCCTCTGCTCCCTCAGCAGCAGTTCAGGGCTCCAGGAGAGGGGCAGGATCTTCGATCAGGAGGTGGGAGAGCAGTGGCTGTGCTGTGCTGAGGCGACTGGGATGGCTGCAGGATCAGGATCAGGGCTCACAGGCCTGCACACACCCCTTTCCCTTTCCCTGGGCAGTGAGGGGAGGCCTCTGCAGCCTCCTGTCCAAACTCAGACTCTGTCCCTCTGGGGCCTGGAGTTGCACAAATTATGTAATTTGCTAATGAACTGATCTGTTGTCCCCTCCACGTCACTCCTGCCCTGTCACCCTGCCAAAGACCAAAACAAACCCGGGCCAGGAGATAACCAGGATGAAAGTCTGCAGCCCTTTGTGTCTCAGGAGTGCAGGGCTGTGTGAACACCAGCAGGGAGTGATAATGGATGGACCCAGCTCTGCACGGGGATCAGCACAGCAGGAATCATCACAATTCCACAAAGCAGGAGCTCTTCAGCCTCTCCTCTGTACTTACTGGTGGGCATTGTGCAAGTTTATCAGCTGCCACCAACTGGACATTCAAGTGTTTGCTTTGTGACTTCCCTCTGGACTTGATCAGTCGCTGCAAAACCTGACAGGAGGAAAGAGCAGAAGGTGAGTTTAAGGATCATTGATCTTCCTAAAGCTCAGCCTGACACCCCTCTGAGGGATTACCAAGGGCAGAAGCTCTCCATAAAATACTGCCCTTGAATATCCCAAGCCTTTCTGATAACCCCTCTGAAAACTGGGTACATTTCCCTCTGGGTCATGTTTGAGCCCTTGAGAAATTTCAAATGCATTTTTGCATTTATCCTACTTTAAGTCCCGAGTTGTTTCTGACAATAGAGAAGGACAAAGATTGTATTTATACAGAACTGTCTGGATTGCTGGACGGACTGTAGCACACCAGCAGTCCATTATTTATGTCACTTTTTCCCCTTTTCAGGTGCAGATTCCACACTGCCCATTCCCACCCTGCCCTCCAGGTCCCTCCTGGATTTTCGGGTGAGGAATTACCTTTGGAGAGGACACCTTCACATGGACAATAATTGGTGCTAGAGATGTCTTGATAAGCTGTGCAGGGTGGTTTATAGTGTCTGCATCCAGGACAACCAGCTGTAAGGACCTGGCCAGCTCAAAGATTCTTTCAATCTCACTCTGCACTTCAGCTGCAAAGGAAAACAAAGCAGGTGAAACCACTGAACCCCAGAGCACTGGGATCTCCTCACCCACTCACTGTCACAGACTCCACATGTGAATTGATGGCATTGCCATCAAATAACCTGTTACCTCTACCTCTAGAGCAGGCAGTCACTCAGGATGGCAGAGATTTGGAATTTGGGGGTTATTTTTCACCAAACTCAACTCCTCTTAGGTTCCTGGGATGGTGTCCCAGAGAGCAGGATACTGGAATTCATGTGATACACACAAATTTCCACCCTTGTGCAAGAAAGAATCACACAACCACAGGACCAGCAAGGTTGGAAAAGACCTCCAAGATCATGGAGTCCAAATAAAAATTCCTCAGGCCACTGTTCCCCAGCAGTGCTGACACTGAGGAGAGGGGCAGGACCCAAAGTCTCACAGCCAGACAGCAAAATCCAGCTGTAACTGCTCAACAATAAACACAAAACTGGTCCCAGGGTCAGGAATGACATTTCCTTGGCTGCACAAGGGAAAGCTCTTTGGCTCCTTGTGAGGTGGAATTAAAAGCACAGGGCTGGGAAGGAGGAGGAGCTGTGAGGCCAACTCAGGATTCTGCAGTAAAATGCTGTGGGCACATTTAAATCTGCAGAACTGATGTGATCTTGGGAGTGGCTGGAGCTGGGCCAGAGCAGGTTTAGTTGGATTTCAGGAAAAGGTTCTTCCCCCAAAGGGTGCTGGGGATGGGCACATTCCCAAGGCTGCCAGAGCTCCAGGAGCGTTTGGACACTGCTCCCAGAAATGCCCAGGGTGGGATTTTGGGGTGTCTGGAGCTGGATCCATGATCCTCGTGGGTCCTTTCCAGCTGAGATTCCGTGATGGGGAAGGCTGGAATGGTGTCCTTTGCCTGCAGTGTGTGAACACAGCCTGAATTTCCCCCGTGGCAGGGCCTTACCCAGGCTGGAGCGGGTGTTGGAGCGCTCAATGATGGCCCTCTTGCTGGGGTTGTTGAGCACAGACCTCTTGGCCAGGGAGATGTCAGCTGTCACTCTGGTTATGGATATCCTGGGAGGAGAGCACAGCACACACCAACACAGCACTGGGATTTCCAGCCACAGCCCGTTCCAAAGGGCAGCCACAGTCAAACATGCTCAGACACGTTCCCAGGTGAGTTATGGCGTCGTTAAAGGACAACTGAAGAGGAGGGCTGGGTAACTGGGAAATATTTCCTGTTCCCTGAGCTCTGGGATGGAGTTCCTGCTATTCTCCTTAGTGCATTAATTAACTTCTCCTCCCAGCTCACTCATCTCCTGCACGAATTCAGACAGTGCCAGAAATGTGAGGCTTGGGGCACTCAGAACAAGGAGCTGCCATGTACCAGCATTTCCTCTTCCCTCAGAGTTACGCCAGGAGTAAACCCAGCCCAGCTGCCAGGGAGCTGTGCCAGGGGCTGGGAGCAGCAGGAGAAAAGGAGCTGGAGCTCTCTGGGCTGCTTGAACTCGAGTTTAATTTCACTGCACCTCTTTAACTTAAGGCAGGTGATGTATTTACTTGGTCTGTCAGTGAGTTAGAAAGACACAAAATGTTACAAAGCAAAGACCACACAATCCCTTCATGGAAAATCCGTTTAGGAGGCCTGGGATGAGCCAAGGAGCCAGGAAAAATGGAAAGAAAGCAAGCTGGGAATGACCAGCAGCTTTTGCACACAGAACTTAAAAGTTATATAGCTCTTAAGTGAAATTTTCAGCTGCAGGGTTAAAAAAGAAGGGCAGTTATTTTTCTGTATGATACAGAAATAAATGCATTGCCAGAAAATACAGGCCAAAAGCAGAAGTGAGTTTCAAATAGAAATGAATGGATTGTGGGTCTCTGGCTCACTGGCCAGCAGGGGAGGTTGCAGTTACAAAGGAAGGAGCTGGCAAAGCCAAGGGAACTCGGGCAGGGAAGGAGTCAGGTCTCTCTGATGCCTTTGGAAAGGCCCTTCCTTGGACACTCAGCTCCTTTCCTGGTAACGTGGACCTCTCCCAAAACTGCAGAAGAGATGGAAAGAAAGAAAGAAAAAAGAAAAGGGAGGGAGGAGAAAGACCACAGAGCCATAAAAGTTGGCAGAAGGACCAAGAAGCAGCTTTTTCCTGAGCTCCTGAGAGCTCAAATCAATGGTCTCAGGCTGCTGGTGGCACCGAGCTCTCCACTGCTGAAATTCCACACCCACACCTGAGCCAGCTGCCAATGCTGCTGATGGAATGAGGATTTCCAGAAAATCACTTCAGCTGAGCAGCTCACAACAGGGCAGGAGAGGAGACACTCTGCCCAGAAGTTGATCATTAAATGTTCTCTCTGAGCTGTTCAGGGATCAGTTCAGCACTGCCACCTCCTCACTCCGAAAATCCCTAACTCCTGCTCCAGCTCTTCTACAGAATATCATTTTCCCTGCCCTGGTGCCCATGGTTTGGGGATTTCAAACCTGACTTAGTGGTGTCTATTACCAGAACAGCTGCTTTTCCCAGCTGGAGTATCCTGAGCTAACTGGGGAGGGCAGAACATCCCAAAGATGCAGCAGACACCTCCAAGGACTGAGGTGGTGCCATGGGCCAAGCCAGGAAATCCAAATTATCCTCTACAGCTCACCAGGAAATGCTCCAGCTGAAGATGAACCCTCCTTACAATTCTTTTTCTCTGTTTTAATTCTCAGCATTTCCCTCTTCCAACCACCCTTTTCAGTATTTTTGCCTACTTAAGGCAGTCAAAATAAAATCTTATACAAGGAATATTTCAGAGCTGATTTTTCTTAGGTGTTGGGAAGACACTGAGACAGAATTCTTGTGTCAAACTAAGAAATTTTAGCCCAGCCATGGCAGAAATGCAGATATGTGCACCCCTAGTAACACATGAGCTGTGTCCCACTCTTCAGTGGTGACACAAAGCCAGAAAATCAGCTTGGATCATGCAGCAAACCCTCTGGCATTAACAAAATAAATAAAATAAATCACTGGAATGTTAGTAACACATGGGCAAAGCAGCATGAGAAGGACAGAGTTTCTCACCTGCCATCAAACCTGTGCTTCAGGAAGTCAAAGAGAGCTTTCTGCATCATGTCTGTCACCTTGGCAGAGGGGAGAAGATTGAGCAGGGGGATGGACAGGGAGAGAGAGAAGCCAAAAGGAAGGAGAGAGGTGAGTAGAAGGCAGGGATACAGCCAAGAACCAGCAGCCTCGATGGGCACAACCATCCCAGTGCCATGCTCCTGCCACAGTGATAAATCCACGGAAGTCTCCTGACTCAGGGCTCCCAGTGCAGGGCTGGCAGCCCGTGTGCTCCTGCCCTGAGCATTCCTCACCCCCTGCCACGTCCAGCACCATTCCCAAAGCTTCCCAACACGGCACAACCACTGGGATGTTTGTTGGGCACCTGGGCTTTTCCTAAACAACGTTGTTAGAGTGGCCTTCAGACCTCAGGGGTGAGATGTGTCGTGCTGGGGGAGTGTTCTCAGAGAGGGATAACAGCAAAAAAAAAATGGGATGTTCTCCCACTGCTGGACATGGGAACACATCTGAGAGGCTCAGCCCCAAGAGCTGTCACCTCTGCCATCTGATTTACTGAGCAGCTCCTTGTCCTTTCCAGGACAACTCAGGCTGACAATTATTATCTGCCAGGCCAGGCAGGAGCTTCAGCAAAGCCCCCAGGCCTCTCTGCCAGTTTATTTCTCTCCTTCCAACTGATTCCTTCAGCTTTTAGCCAGAAAAAAAAATAGTCAAAATCATTTCCCCCAAGTAAGACGAGGCATTTTTGTTACTGAAATGAATATTCTGTGGTAACATTTCCACACATTTGGATGTTGTGTTTGGTGTTGCTCTCTTTAAAAAAAGAGACAGGGTGGCAGATTTGAAGAGGATTTTATGAACACACAGCCTCTCCCCCCTCCAAACTCGAGAGGCAAACTGATCTGTGGTGCAGCACAGAGGGAATTTACTCCTGTCAAAAAAACTTCTCCGTCAAATTAAAAGGCAGAGAGCAGGACATGAAGTACCTGCTCTGCTGAGCTGCACCTCCAGCCACTCTCACACAACATCAGAACATTGCATTATGCCAAGGCTGTTCCCCCCTCCCAAAAAAACCCCCATTCCAATATGTTTAATAATACCCTATAAATTACTGACAACATTAATTAAGCTTAATGAAGTGTATCCTTGATTTTATGTTCATTTAGCTCCTGGTTCAGCACTTCCCAGATGGCTGAACTCCCCACACTGCCCTGCTCAAAGTCTCTGCTCGTTTAGCACGTGGTAAATGCTCACTTGAATCTGCAGCAGCCTAAAAAAAGGCTGTCCTGGTTATCTGGGCATGTTATCCTGCCCACTTCCACCTCTTTTAGGAGGGTGAAAGGTTTCTTTGCAAAATATTTGAATTTATTAATGAACTGAAAAAAAAGGGAGAACAACAAGGAAGCTCCTTCAAATGTTTTGCTAATTAAGTTCAAAGCACAGGCTGGTTTGATGAATATTTTTCATGTGTAAAGTCCAGCTCATTAATCTGACTGCTTGTAGCAGACACAAATTCTCTTTTTAACTTGATTTAATCAGGAATGAGTGCACTGAAAAGAATGGATTTGCACTGTGCTTAAGACAGTACAAGTTTAGAAGCAACTCTTAGCTCTTACAGAACATTCTGGTAATTATTTAAGCTAAATCACTTGAAATTATCATAAGCCAGTTGCACGGAGCCACACACACGGAATTACTGAGGTTGATTAGAGATAATAAAAGCTGAATTAATTGCAAACACCTCAGTCCATACCTCATAGCCTTTGAGTGATGGGCCCACCAACACCACGGGTCTCATGGATGGCACTACATCATAGGGGGGAATATGTTCTGTCTAGGGGGAGAAAAAACAACCCTTCAGGTCATCAATCACACCACATCCACAGGGAAATCCTGGGAATTTGGAATTACAAGGAAACAAAATGGAAACAAAAGCATTACTCACCACTTTTTGTTTCTGTTTTGCTAGAAGACCAAATGAGAACTTGGTTAAAACACAGCCAGGCAACCAGAAATCCCTTGGCCAGAGCACTTTGGTTTCCTTCTGTGCACCTCCCTCTGCTCAGGCCTGACTAAACTGGGCACTCTGTGCATTAAACTGGGCAACTTGTGCTAAACTGGGCAGTCTATGCATTAAACTGGGCAGTCTTTGCATTAAACTGGACAGTCTGTGCATTAAACTGGGCAATCTGTGGATTAAACTGGGTGGTCTGTGCATTAAACTGGGGAATCTGTGCATTAAAATTGGGAATCTGTGGATTAAACTGGGCAATCTGTGCATTAAACTGGGCATTCTATACATTAAACTGGGAAATCTGTGTATTAAACTGGGCATTCCATACCTTAAACTGGGAAATCTGTATTTCCAGGTATTTGTAGGGATGTTATTAACAGGTTATGACAGATTAAACTGGACATTTTATACATTAAACTGGGCATTCTGTGCATTAAACTGGGCATTTTATACATTAAACTGGGCATTCTATGCTAAACTGGGCATTCTGGGCATTAAACTGGGCATTTCATGCATTTAACTGGGAAATCTGTACATTTAACTGGGCATTCTGGGGCAGCTGCCACTGTTCCCAAGGTTTTTTCCCAGCTCTCAGCAACTCCTGCGTGGCTGGAAATGGATGTTCTCCTCCCCTGTGCATGCAAACACTGCTGGGAAACATCTCAGGACCTCAGCAAAGGGGCAAAGCTGCATTTCTCATGCAGAGTTTATAAATGGAATTATTAGCAAGGGTTTCCTTAAATCAATCCTGTCTTACCTGTGGCTGTAGGTGTGGCTCGGAATGTGCCAGAAACCATCTCTCCAAGGCTTGAAGAAGAATTCCCACTGGATTTCCTGCAGCAGCAGAAAGAGCCCCATTAACACCAGGCACCCCAAAAATGTGGGAGGTTTTGGGGAGGAATTGTTCCATGAGGAATCACGAGGTCATAAATTACATAAATACATAAATTACTCTAACAAAGCTAAAAATTAACTGTTTTATCATTATAATGTGGAAATTTATCATACAAATCCAGGAGCATCTCACTGAACTCAGTAATATCTCTGTATGTTGAGACCCACTGGCAGCCTCTGAAATTGTGTCAAAAAATTTTAGAAGAAATCTGGATGCTGTTCAACCATTCTGAAAGCGTTTCCCAGGTTTATCTCCCAGACCTTTTCCCAGGGATTTGCAATCTCCAGGTCTGGCAGGGTGGAGACTCAAAAACCCCAGGCTGGAAGATGAAAAGTAAAAGATGACAAAGCTGATGTTCCAAAGTTTGACAAGTCTGGTTTGGGCCAAAACGGAGAGAAAAGAAAAAAAAAGGAAGAAAAAACCCCACAACCTAAGGAAAGCTGGGAAAAATCTGGGAGATTTTGAGCACCAAGTTGACTTTAAGAGTACAGGCTCACAAAACTCTCAGAAATTCCTGTCATTATCCCTCGCTGCTCTTTCCTAAAGTCAAACCCATCTTTTGTTCCTCATCACCCACATCTCCCACGCCCGCCCTCCGCAAATCCGCGCTTCCCTTGGGGAATCCCAAACCCAACAGTGCCAAAGCCCTGCAATAAAGCAGCAGCAGGTGACCTTTGGAGATATTGCCAGGTGTGGGGAAGGATTTGCAGATGGTTTGCAAAGGTCAGGGCTGTCTCACCCTCCGTGGAAGCGGCCCCTCTTCTGCTCCTGCTGGATGCGGATGTTCTCCAGGCGCAGCGGGCTGGGGATGAAGCCGATCTCGCAGCCCTCCTTCACCAGCCTCCCTATCCACCAGTCGTTGTTGTATTTCTGCAACACAGCAAAGTGTCAGAGCCCAGAGCATCCCTCTGCATGATCTGGGACTCGAGGAAGGGAGTTTGAGCCCTGGACAGGGGGTGTGGAGCTGGCCCAGGGGGGTTGGAGACCTTGGCACAGAGCCCAGAAAGACACCGAGTTTGATTTTACTCCATGGGAGAGGCTTCCAACACTGAGAGAGGAATTACAAACCTCAAAGGTGTGAAAATAGTAGTTTAGCACAGCACGGGGTGAAAAAATTTTGTAGTTTAGGTGTTGCCCTGAGTTTTCTGCCTTCTGTCTTTGTCCTGCAGTTTCTCACGCAGCTTCATCTAAACAATGTCTATTTTCAGAATGTTTGCACACTTCTCCTCTGAGAGAAGAATTGATTGATGGTGATGTCCACCATCCAGGTTAGAGAGGTGGTGACCTCTGCAGCCAATCTCTTAACCTCTGTACAAATGTATAAAGGAGTCAGATTTGTAAATAAAGAGAAGAATTGTTCCCTCGCGATGCTGTGTGCCTGTTCATTTTTCTGTCCCTGAAGTGGGACACTCCCAGCCTCGACAAGCCACAGTTTAGGGGTTCTCAGGATGGAGGTAAATGGGGGACAAGATGGAGGATTTGGGGTGTTGCCCCAAGCTCCTCTCCTCCTTCCTCGCCCTCCATCTTCCGATGTGGTGATGACACGAAGCAGTTGGAGGGGATTGGGTCAGGGCAGAAATGACCCTTCTAGTCCAGATGCTGCACATGGGCACCAAACTGTAACTGGTGGCCACGGAACTCTCTGTGTCAGAGCAGAGCAGCGCCCCACGGGCAGTCAGTGCCCGTGTCCAGCCGCTGTCCGACCTCGGCCGGGTGCGGAGCAATCTCTGAGATTCCAAATAATAAACAACACCAAAACCCTGAACACGAGGCCTTGGGGACTGCGCTTTGTCTCTTGGGACGCGGCTCAGGGCTTTGAGAGGGCCGAGGGCTTTTAACAACCTGAATCTGGGGTGAGAAACCAAACCCGAGAGGAAAGTTCCTGGCTACTCCAGCTCCCAAATCCCCTCTTTTGTTATCCACACTTTGTTATCCACACTTTGTTATCCACACTGGATGCTGGCTCCCATGTGTGAGACCAGAGCGCCGAGGCCGTTTCCCCTCGTCCTGTCCCTTGCTGATTTAATTTCAAGGTTGATTTAATGAGCAGAACTCATTTCTTTGAGCTGAGGCCACCAAACAACCTCCCAGCAGCAAACATAAAAATAACACCTTCAGCTTCCCCATCAAATATTGCTTGTCAGATTTAATGGTCTAGACAAAATATCACCACTCTCCCTTCCTCTCTTCCAGGTATTTGTAGGGATGTTATTAACAGGTTATGACAGATCAAGAAAAATTCACCTTTAGGAAGAAACTATATAATATATACCTAAAGTATAGCATTTTATCATTGACCTTTAGTAACATCTATTCTTCTGCTTTATTGAAAGTCTGGTCTGTCCCTAATGATGGCAAGATGAAAAGCAGGATCCTGGTGGATATTGGAGTGGAAAAGGATTTGTTGTAGCTGCTGCCAGCAGAGCTTTTGAAGAAAAGTATCTGAAAAGCTTCTCCTCTGTTCTGCTTCATTAGGCAGCTCAGCGTTCAAAAGAAACATTGCTTTTCACAACTGACTCTGGAGTCATTAAGAGCAGCACGAGTGAATGGGTTTTGTTTGCCTGCCTCGAGGAAAAAGCCATCACGGAGATCTCATCTTCAGGATCATCCCTGCTCCTGGCTCCGCATTTGCAAGCACTTCAGCTCCTGCAGGAACACAGAAACGCTGAGCCCCTGCTGTCAGAGGTGCAGCAGTGCCTGGTGATGACTCTGAAACACTGAGCCCCACCACTGAAAAATAAACGGGGTTTTATCAACCCAGGTATCTGAACATTAACCCAAAGATAAATATTAACATATAATAAAAACTAAGGGAATGCAATGCTCATAGCCTGGAAAACCTCTTTATCCTCTTTTATATGTTTAGGCAAGAGGTTCCACTCTTTTATCATTCCAACTAAGAATTTATTCCTCCTGCTGTTCTGACCTTGATTCAGACAATGGCAGTGAGCAAAGCTTTATCTGAAATATGTTAAATTACAGAACTACTTCCAGTCTGTGAACCAGACAAATCCTTTAGGATTCAGCATCCTGCTGTTGGAAATCAGTGAACTCAGAGGTTGTGGGGTCCCCATCCCTGGCAGTGCCCAAAGCCAGGTTGGACAGGGCTTGGAGCAGCCTGGGACAGTGGGAGGTGTCCCTGTCCAGGGCAGGGGTGGCACTGGATGAGCTCTGAGGTCCCTCCAACCCAAACCAGTCTGACTCTACAAAACCAATCCCTGCAAAACCTGAGTTCCAAGAGCACTGTCTGCTCCATTTTGGCCCTAAAGGTACAGCCTGACAATGGGAATGTTCCTTCATGGAGCTCTAAGTGATGCCTCTAAACACGGGATCAGCATCAGCCCCTCTGGAAAGGGACTTGGGACAAAGCAGGGAGGGACAGGACACAGGGAATGGCTTCCCACTGCCAGAGGGCAGGGCTGGGTGGGGGACTGGGGAGGAATTCCTGGCTGGAAGGGTGGGCAGGCCCTGGCAGAGGTTTCCAGAGGAGCTGTGGCTGCCCCTGGATCCCTGGAAGTGCCCAAGGCCAGGCTGGACAGGACTTGGAGCAGGCTGGGACAGTGGAAATGTCCCATTTAGGGTCCCTTCCATCCCAAACCAGTCTGGGCTGTGCTGGGAGCCTCTGAACACACAAATGCCAAGGCTGCAGTGAGGAACCCAGATTTATCTGCATTAGGTCATTCCCTCCCCTGTGTCACTCTGTGTGTGGGAGGAGCACGTTCCCTCCCCTGGTTGCCATGCCCATGATTCCTTCTGCTCTGTCAGGAATTGTTGCCATTTCATCCTTGAAGCAAGCACACAATGTATAGTTTGGAGGAGACGGATGAGACATACAGGACGAATCCTCAAAATAGCAGCTCCTCCCTCACTGCCTCTGCTCCATCCTGCCACAGGGTGACCTGACTCTGTACCCAGCTTAGCAGCATTCCAAAACCTGGAACCATTGTTCTGGTCCAGGTCACTGAAAACCAAACCCTGCACAAAGCCTGTTTGCAGCATGGAGAACCATTCCCCAAATCCCACTGAGTTCCAGCTCCAGGCAGGCTGAGCTGACAAACACCAGTAAGCCAGATGCTTTACAGCTTAGTGGCAGTGTGATCCCGGGTTTTTAGACCTTGGAAGACAACTCATGGAATGCCAAGACATGGATTTGGGACGCTTGTCTGGAAAAACATCCAGGGCAGCATGACAGGAGCTTAGAGGGTGCAACTCAATCAGTGCCCTGACAATAAAGGTGGCCAAGTCCAGGAAAACCAAGATTAAAAACTGGGAAAAGGGAATTTACTGCCTTTCCCTCTGAGGGAGAGGAGATGTGAAGCAATTCCCTGCTCCAGCAGCAGAGGAGGGGCAGCAGCAGGTGTTTTCCTCCTGAATGTGCTCTGTCTAAGGGAGATCAGTGCTCTGGAGTGATGATGAACACGTGTTCAAAGAAAGACACAGATGAGCACTGAACACCCCAAAATAAACCCAAAATGCAGAGATGAAAAAGTGCTTTTGCAAGCTGCAAGCCTCTGTACCAATCCACAGCACAACAGGGAGTTATGCAAATGTGGAGGGCTCACTTCAGATAAAAAATTGCAGAAAATATGCTCAGCATGCAATAAAATGCAATTTTCTCTACCAAAGCCATACTCAGGGCTCATTTATTCCCATTTTTTCCCCCTTATTTTGCATCTGTCCTCTTCAGGATTTTCTTTGCTTACTCTATTATCCTAAATGTTACTTCCTCTCTGGAAGGGAGCCTATGTAGTTTTTTTGTTTTTCTGAAGACCTGGTGTGACCTGGTGCTGCTCCAGGGAATCTGTTGTGCTCCATGGAATCCCTTTCTACTGCACCATCTCTGATCCACCACAAACTTGTTCTGATGAAAGGAATCTGAACCAACCCACCAGTTTAAAGGGTGGTTTTCCTTCCTGTGTGATGAAATTCCAACATGTTGGTGACACCAAGTGTTCCAAAGGGGCAGGAGAAGCACCCAAAAGGGTGCAGGAGCTCCGTGAGGGATGAAGAACCACCTCATCCTCATTGTGCCCTCTCGGCGCTCCTGGATGTGGCTCAGCTGCTCAAATCAAAGCCCTTGGCCTGTACAAAGATTCCCTTTCCCTTGGTTTTACCTCTTTAATGTGGAGGAAGTCCTTGGCATCGAAGGAGATGGCAGTGCTTGGGACAGGAACATCTTCATCCAGAGCCCCGCAGTAACTCACGTTGGTCTTGACAGCAAATGCTACTGGTTTGGACTACAAACACAAAACCACATCAAAAACACTGGGAACTTTTCATCCATAAAAATTCAGCCCTAATACCTTCACCCAGGCCAGCAGAGTTCAGCTCCCTGGAGAATACTCCCATTTAGAGGAGAATATTTACACTAAATTCCCCAAACATCTTCCCTGCAGATACCCTGACTCAGCTGCCAAAGGGTTTCAAAGCCAAGTGTGAATTTTAGCAGCAGGCAGAAGGAAACTGGCACAAAACTCAGTGAAAAGAACACACCTTGGCCCTCTCAAGCTGGATGGCTGCTTGCTGCTCCCTTTCCTGGCGGATTGCTTCCCTGTCCTCTTCCAAAGAGACATCAGAGTCTGAGGGTCTGCTCGTGTACGAATCTGCTGAGCCCTGAAAGGAAATCCAGGTCACTAAGAAAAACACAGGCAAGGAACAGAAATCCCCTCCCCAGTCAAATTTTAAAAACACTTTTAAAATCATTAATTTCTTCTTTTTTTTTCTTTTTTTTTTTTNNTTTTTTTTTTTGAGTGGGTTTTCCAAGACCTTCACTTTCTTACTGACACAGTGAAATCCAGCTCAGCTGTGGGCACGGTCCAGAAGTCTTTATAATACTCATATCCTGTTTGACAACCTCAGACTCAGGATTGTCAAGGGTTAGGTCACATCAAATATAATTAAGGAATTAAAAAGCTTGGTTTGAATCATCCCTCCCCATGAATACACTCCATTGTGTAAGGGCTTTGTTCTCATTCACACAGAGCTTTGTTCTAGGCTTCCAGGGGGAAGAAGTGGCAAAAAATGACATTATTCAAGCTGCTCAACAGCTCTGTATCAATATGACACAAAACCAGCACGTTCAGGCAGCAGCAGAGAGCATCAGTCTGTGAGGGAGGAAAGAAGGTGCTGCCACAGTTGGATTTTTTGCCATTTTTGGACATTTTTCAGGATACCTGGGAACCCCTGAAGTGGGCAGTGGCTCCTCTCTTTGTAGAGCCCAGCCTGACTCCAGCATCCCACACACCTGATCTTTATGTGTGTGGGGCCAGTGGAACAACAGGGCTTTAACCTTGCAAAGCAGAGAATATTTACTCCTGATCAGTCTGTGGCTCTGTGTGTTCCAACAGAGCCACTCCACGGCGTTATTAATATGCACAGTAATATTTCTGTTTTCCTTACATTGATTTATACCCTGCAGCACAGACACTGTACAAGTCACTGTCCATGTAAAGTCACATATTCTTAAATATTGCTGTGAATACACGAACATTGCTGTGGATCCCTGTCCACTGCTCTGCAAATCCATGTCCACCCTGTGAATCCATGTCCACCCTGTGAATCCATGCCCACCCTGTGAATCCATGCCCACCCTGTGAATCCATGTCCACCCTGTGAATCCA
>VZDJ01000019.1:1319656-1336813 GCA_008694505.1 Cyanoderma ruficeps | reverse complement strand
CCAGCTCCCTCAGGAATTCTCCAGCCCCTTCCCAGCTCCCTCAGGAATTCTCCAGCCCCTTCCCAGCTCCCTCAGGAATTCTCCAGCCTTTCCCAGCTCTGTTCCTGTCCACGCTCCAGCCCCTCAGTGTCCCCCGTGTCCCAGATCTGTCCCCAGCAGTGCCAGCACAGGGACGGGCACTGCCCTGGGGCTGTGTCACACCGGGGCTGGCACAGCCCAGGGGCCTCTCGCCCACCTGGGCACTGCCCTGGGGCACTGCTGGTTGTGATCCACAGGGAGGGAATCGAACAGCAGCAGAGCCTGTGCCGGACACACGGCGCCCACCCTGGTTTTACCGGTGTGTGTGTTTGAAGAGTGACTTATTCCCTGCTGTCGGAACAAAGCAGGCTCGGGCAGAGCAGCTGATGCTGCCGGGCCACCCCCGGCTGCCGTGGCAGGCTGAGCAGGGCCCGTGTGCCAAGTGCCAGGGATTGGCAGAGTCACAGCCGCAGGATCCCGGCTCTCCCGAGCTGCTCCAAACGCCGAGTGCCTTATCTGGGAGACGCAGCCCCAGGACTGTGACTCACACGGTGCTGAGCTGCAGCACGACACCCAAACCAGGCACCACTCTGCAAACAGCAGCAAGAGGGGCAGAAAAGGAGCCAGGCTGGTATTGAATTTTGGGTTCTGTTTGAAATGTTTGAGTGAAGATCAGAATTATTGGCAGAAATATTGTGGAATATTGGCAGAATATTGCCCAACAATCCAACACAAACAATGCTGTCTGCTCAGCACCAAGTGCAGCGAGTTCTGCTCTGACAGCTCCTGCTTGCTGAAACTGCAACAGGGAATGAGAGGAAAAGAAAGAGGAAAGCCATTTCCCATCTTGTTTGGTGCACCAAGATGTTCCTAAAGGAAGAATTTCTTAGTGGAAAGGGTGGGCAGACACTGGGAGGGGCAGCCCAGGGAATGGTGTCCAGGGAAGGACTGGATGTGGCACTCAATGCTCTGGGCTGGGGACAAGGGCAGGGTTTGGGGACAGGTTGGATTCAGTCTTGGAGGGCTTTTCCAACCTTGGTGATTCTGGGATTCTGTAAAGAGACCCTTTAACTTCTTTATTTTCACACTGCTTAGAGCAGCAGCCTGGTCATTTGGGGGTATCACCTGTCCCACAGTTTCCCACATTATTTTCACACATAATATTTGAGGACCAATTATCAATCCCACCCTAACCTAATCCCACGACCCTCTGGGAGACAGAGGAACTTTGTCAAGTGGAGCTTCAGTGAGTTCACGCGACACCAGATTTGGCAATTTGAAAGAAACAGGCTTTTCTAGATAATCACATTATTCGAGGCAATGAAAGAGTCGTTGCTTTATACTTTGGGCTCCCATGAATTCATTTCTGTGCAATTTATTGTTTATTTTCTCCCTCTCTCATCAACTAACGTAATTCAGCTGGTGGAGGTTTGAAGCAATCCCAAAAATGCCAAGAAGAAGGGTAAAGCAAGAAAGAACAGTGGGTCTGCTTATTTTTATCCTTCTGCTCCCTGACTGGCCTTACACGTGAGGCTGCTGGAGGACGTGTGCCGAGGTGAGAAAGGTGACACAATATTCCTGGTGAATGGGGATGCCCCAGTATTTTAGGGAGGAAGAGGTGACATGAATCCTCTTCCTGGACACTTACAACATCCAGCCTTTGTGTTCACTGAAGGAATAATAATCAACCTTTAGCTGTTACAGCTAAAAAATGAAGACTTACTGAGCTTGCAAATAATTTATCCCCAAGTGCCATAAATCCCCAGCTCCAGATTGCTCTCCCTCCATCCCTAAGGAATGCTCTGTCACTCTGCTTGTGCAATTAAAGCAGCAATCCATTAGCAGCTCCAATCAGCCAGATGACAGGCAGCCTCTCCTGGAAAGATTTAGGGTGCTGTGGGGGTCCATCCCAACCCGGAGAGCCTTTGGGGAAACATCTCTGCTCGCCCAGAGCTCCTGTTCGCTCCCTTAGTGCCTTCCTGCAGCATCCCTGTCCCCAGGCAGCCCCCTGGGGTGCATTCCTGTACCCTGGGATGTGCAGGCACCCTGCCAGGGGCAGCCTGAGGGCTCTGGAGGAGAGATGATGAGGTGTCAGGAGCACAGAGCTCACTCTGCACCCAGGGTCACACAGGATGGGAAGTGGCAGCACTCCTCCAGGCAGGCAGTTACTGGGAATGGTGGGGCTGGGATACTGTCTGAGCTGGGGACAGCATGGAATGCCTCATGGCTAAAAACAGCCCTTCTGTCCCATCCTGTCCCCAACACCAGTCCCACCTGGCACCTCCCAGCCTCACAGGTTTTCGGATACTCAAGGCAGTCTCATCCTGCAAGACACAGGAAGCCAAATTCCCCAAGATCCCAAAGGTCCTGAACTCAGAGATGTGGCAGGAAACTGAACAGCTGAACCAGAGGTGGCTCCAACGCTTTTAAACTGCTCAGGAGATCAACTAAACATGTATTTAGCAGACATGGAATAATGGAAGCCCAGGATAGTTTGGGTTGGAAGGGACCCTCCAGCTCAGCTCGTTCCAGGCCAGGGACACCTCCCACTGTCCCAGGCTGCTCCCAGCCCCATCCAACCTGGCCTGGGACACTGCCAGGGACCCAGGGGCAGCCACAGCAAATCTGGGCACCCTGTGGCAGAACCTCATCACTTTCCCAAACAGAATTCCTCCCCAGTCTCCCATCCAGCCCTGCATTCCTTGGGTTGGAAGGGAGATTAACCCATCCCAATCCACCCCCTGCCATGGGCAGAGACACCTCCCACCATCCCAGGCTGCTCCAAGCCCTGTCCAGCCTGGCCTTGGGCACTGCCAGGGATCCAGGGACAGCCACAGCAAATCTGGGAATTTCAGCCCAGCCAGGAATTCCTTCCCAAAATCCCATCCAAATCTCCTCTTTCCCTGTGGGAAGCCATTCCCTGTGTCCTGTCCCTCCCTGCCTTGTCCCCAGTCCCTCTCCAGCTCTCCTGGAGCCCCTTCAGGCCCTGCCAGGGGCTCTGAGGCCTCTCCAGAGCCTTCTCTTCCTCAGGCTGAACACCCCCAGCTCTCCCAGCCCTTTCACTGGTTGATGAAGTTTCCATCAGCCCATCCTCCCTTTCCCCCAAGACAAATTCATCACAAAGTGGAGCCTCAACCCGAAAAAAGCCCAAGTGTCCTCAGCCCTCTGCAAGTTCCTGGGAGAATCGAGGCCACATCCCTCCCTGACGAGTTCCCAGAGCCCTGACAGAGCTCCTGACACAGCACAAGGAGCACAAAGAGGCACAGGGATGGCTGCAGGGCCATATGCTGCCATATGCCACGGGTGCTCCAGAAAGCACCTAAAAAACCCCACAAAAGCCACAGGAGAGTTATTCCTCAGGGAAGCGGCTCACTGCAAGCCCCAACACAAAGATCTCCCTGGTCCAGGTGCACAAGAGCAGCTTTAACTCACAGGTTACTACTAGAAGTATGTCATGGAGATGGGGGTCAGAGAAAGTAAGTATTGACTCATTTCTACACGAAAACAAGAACCAGAAGCTGAGGATTTAACAAACCCCCACGTTTTAAATACCAGCGGCCACCACAGTCGGCGCTCACCTCATGCCAGCACTCAGGGTGGGCAGCTAAATTTAATTACTGGGCAGGTGAGGTAATTAATTAAAAGGCAAATACAAAACAGTGGGGAATGGCTTCCTTTGGCGTGCAAACCTCGCTGTGCTGCAATGGAAACCGGGGCCAGGAGAATCTGTGTGTGCCCAGTAAAATACTGCAGAGCCCGAGCCCAGGCTGGGGGCAGCATCCCACGGGAGCTGCAGGGAAAGCAAAGCAGTTATTGCCCTGTGGGAAGGGGTGCAGAGACCACCCCGGCAGCACAGCCCCTGTTTTGCTTTAATATCCCCTGGGATTATTAAAGTCCCCCCCTCGAATTCCAAAATCCATTCCAGCTACTGCGACGTTAAATAGGGAGGTCCAGGAGCAGAGAGGTTCAGCGGGACTTTTCTACAAATTCCCACGTGGATGTGGCACTGGGAGTCCAACCAGGACAAGGTTCAGTTCCCAAGGAAATGATTTTCTTGCTGAATCCCCAACGCACACACGAGGCAGCTGCACAACAGCTTGGCACTGAGATTGTGATTTCAGAATCAAATGCTCAGCAATTATTGCCTTCTATACGTTTGGTAAATTTATTTAAGACAACTCATTAGGTGTCTCAGCGATTTGGAAATTACTAGGTAGTCAGGACATGTTGTTTTTTTTTTCTTTGGGACTACTAATTGTTGGAAAATAGGGCAATTCTTCCAACATTTCCTGATCTCTTTTTATTTTACCCTGGATTTCAAATCCTGATCTCTTTTTATTTTACCCTGGATTTCAAATCTTGCAGTCTATCTCCTTTCTCCAGCTGCCTTCAGTTCAGCACAGATTGTGTTGCCACATTTAAGAAACAGAGTTTTAAAAAAATACTGGTAATATATATCTCTATTTACTGCCAAAATACTCCCATCTCTTTGGGTAATGTTCAAATGAACATGCAAAGCACAAGATTTTGCTTAGCAGGCATTGCAGGTACACACACAAAGCCTGAGGTAATGGTCGGAGAATAGATGAGCCGCTCTGAACTTTTCCTTTTTTTCACAGGTTAAAAATTCAGATTTTCCTCTACAAAATAACTCCCAAAGCCCTTTTCCTGCAGTCTGAGAGCCGAGGGAAAGGTGAGGATCACAGCCAGAGGGACAGAAGCCCTTTTCCTGCAGTCTGAGAGCCGAGGGAAAGGTGAGGATCACAGCCAGAGGGACAGCGACAGGCTCAGGTGCTTTTCACCCAACAAAGTCTCCAAAATTTCCACACACAAACCTTTCAAATTCCACGGTTTTGCTCAGCCATAAAGCAGCAAAGATCTGCCTGGGAATGCTCTGATCTGTGCTTTATTCCAAATGCAGCTTGTGAGACCTGGGGCTGAATCGACACCTGAACACCTCGAGCCTGAATTTTGCTTCACCCTCTGCAGCTGGCCCCTCTTTTTCAGGAAAGCTATTCAGCAATCCCAGGAGAGGGAAAAAGGTGCTATTTTTCCATGAAAAAAAGGCACCAAACTAAAGCTGCAACGGCACAGAGACACTGCTTTATTTTTCCTAATTACTTCAGCTCTTGAAAGCCCTGAATGATCTTCCCAAGGCTCTGGGGAAGCTGCTGCTGTTGGGTTTGATGAAACCTGATAATAAAAGTGCACCTGGTATCCTAAACGAGCTCTCCTGTGAGGAGGATGCTCTGTGTCTGTCCCACATAACACAGCCTGAAGTCAAGAATGTTCCACAGCCTGAAGTCAAGAATGTTTCATAAGTCTCCAGGGGAAGGAAAAGAAAAAAAAAAATTACAAATACTGCCCCCAAACTAAACTTAATCATCCTCCCAACTACACAGGCATCTGTGGCTGCCATATGTGGTCTGCCACAGCATTCCCTCAGACAGGCAGGCAGGCTTCAGCCAGGGAGGGCTGGAATAACGTGGTGTGTTCCTAAAGCAGCCTCCAGTCACCCTCCTGTGCTGGCTGGGATGGAGAGCTCCTGCTGACAGGGGGGGGGTCACTTAAAAAGAAAAAAAAATAATCACACCTCCATCTGGTTACTTGTTACTGCAACAGGGACGTTTAACTTGGGAGCTGCAGGAGGGTGAGCTCCCGTTCCTCCTCTTATTTCTCTCTGTCCCAGTTGATTTCCCTTGTGGTTTCATGTGACTTAGCTGGGTTTGCTCATGTCCTGTCCTGGGACAGCTCTCAGACATCACAGAATCCCAGAATCCCAAAATCCCAGCACGGTCTGGGTTGGGAGGGACCTTAAAGCTCATCCAGTGCCTGCCCTGCCATGGGCAGGGACATTTCCACTGTCCCAGGCTGCTCCAAGCCTCATCCAAGCCGGCCTGGGACACTGCCAGGGATCCAGGGGCAGCCACAGCAAATCTGGGAATTCCAGCCCAGCCAGGAATTCCCAAAATCCCACCCAGCCCTGCCCTCTGGCAGCGGGAAGCCATTCCCTGTGTCCTGTCCCTCCAGCCCTTTCCCCAATCCCTCTCCCTCACTTTTACAATCCCCTTTAGGGTAGTGGAAGGCCACAGAGGTGTCCCCAAAGCCTTTTCTTCTCCAGGAACAAAGGAAAAAATTCAGTTTATTTTCCTGGAGCACCCATTCATTAGCTTAAATGATTTTTCAACTTCCCAGCAAACAAACCCAGCCCATCCTGTTCAAACACACATGGAATGCTTCAGTCCCCAAAGCAGGGATGTGCAGTACAATAACCTGCAGGGTGTTCTACATGGCAGGAACGAAGTGGAATTTTCCTCAGGGTTGAGAAGCTCCTTGCCACCTGTCTGCTTTCACTGCATGCTCCTCCTAATTCCAACAGCTAATTTAAAGAATATACATCCTTTTTAAGGATTTTGATGATTACAGTGTCCTGATTTTCTTCTAGAGTGGTGTCACCACTTCCCACACCATCAGGCTTTACACAACCAAAATAACCCTGAATATTTATTTCACTTTTTTTTTTTCCAACAGAAGTGGTTTAGAATGTCACAGAATCACAGAACCAGACTCCCATCTTGCACAGAATTAGAGGAAAATTACTTTGTTTGAAATGTTCACGCTGGGTAGTGAATGGGAAGGAATTGTGACATGCTGGGAGGGCATTGTTGAAATGAATTTCACGCTGCTTAATTTAAGCCAAGCAACTGATGGAGTTGGGGCCTGGGCTGGCTATGTTGTGTTATGTTATGGTTTTAATTAGCTCCTTCCTTCCAAAAGCTTCCAAACCAGGAGGTTTAGAAGCTGCTTTAAACACTGATAAATGAGGCTTACAAGCATTTTTATTTTTTTACATTTTTCTTCTCCTTTTTTTTTTTTCCTTCTCCAAGGAGCTGCCATGATCTCCAATTACCTTTCTTGCAGCAAATCCTGAAATCACCCCACTGCTGCACCTACAAGAAGCTCTTATGGGCTGCTAGGAATATCTGAGGGAAAGAAAAAGCCCTAATTTTCCAAGTGCTGTGCAGGCTGTAAATAGCAACTCCTTCCCCCCAGCCCTTGCAATCCAAAAACTCGACGTGCTGAGAGCAAAATACAAGAGAAAGGAGATTTTGCTGGCACCTGCTGAGGTAATATTCCAGAGACACTTTCTGGTCCTTAATTGCTGTAATCAACCAGGGAGCCCAAGGACTTTCTAGGACTTTGCTACCCACTGGGAATTCACAGGGATTGGGCTGGGGATTCAGTGGGCCCAACTCCAGCAGCTCTGCCCTAATGCTGCAGCTCTGAGAGCACTCTGAGCTCACCTACTCCCCCCAAAACTGGTTGGTTTTTATCATCACTGCATAAAATGGGGGGGAAAATATCCCCCCACACTGATAATTTTGTTGTTTCCGTATCTGCTCCTGCTTGGATATTGCTGCACACACTGAGAACAAAACGTTGTTGTGAGAGGGAGTTGTTGTTATCAGCTATTCCCAGGTGGTTTGTGAGGTCCAGCAGAACACAGGACAAACAAAAACAACCAGCCAATGGGTTTTTTTGGGAAATGAGAAGCAGGAAAAAATAAATACCCCAAGGTTTTTAAAAAATCTGGGGATGCCACTGGCAGAACAGTCTCTCCATGTATTCCCTGTTGGGATAAATGGGAAGGTAAAAATGATAGGTGGAAATGCAAATCCAGGAGGAAGGAACAGCCAGAGCTTTGTCCTCCCACATCTCAACTCCAGCCACCATAAATCTTTTTTTTTCCACATAGTGTGAATATATTTTCCCAAATTCTTATGACTACCTGGTCATCAGAGCCCTCAAACCCAACCCATTCTGGGATTTAATGACTGGCTGTAATTTAAACATTAAAAATTCAAAGACTTTTAAAAAATTTTTTAATAACTGCCTCCAGTTTCATCTCAAAATGGATTTTTAATGAAATATCTTAGGAGAAACAATAGTTTAATATTCTTTCTTGCTAGCAACCAGAAGCATTCCAATCAAGAAAAAGTCCCCTAGGAATCACTATCTTACTCACAATCCTTTTGATTTGGCACAAGCAACAACGAAGAAAGACCCTGATGGTCTCACTGTGTGCAAAAACTCCTTCTCCCAATCCAAGTTCTCACATGCACCAGTAAACACAAATCTGCAGGAGCAAACAGGACAACTTTCAACACTTGGATATTGTTTTTTGCTGAGAGAAGGTAAAAAAAAAAGCCTTGTCAAAAGGAGAATCTGTCAATCTTGACAAGATTTAAAACCTTTCCAAAAGCTTTGCCATTATTTTGGGATACTGTAGCAGAGGTACACGGGCTCTAAAAGAAAATGTCAAAGGTTCTGCTGGTGCCCTATAAATTTGCACTGAAATGTAACCAAAAAGGCAGGGAATGGGGATGATGAGTAAAATCAGAGTCTGGTCACAGGGACAGAAACACATCCAGCAGGAAGAAAAAGAACATTCCAAGATGAGCAGCCAGAGTACCCAAGTCCCACGTGAGGAACTCATGCCCAGGTTGGAAGGTGGTGCCTGACATCACCCCCAGTGAGCTCCCCTGGCCAGGGAAGTGTCTCAGTGACAGATGCAAAGCCATCCCTTGCACTTCCAAAGAAAGACAAGGATGAGAGGGAAGGATGTCAATCAAAAAGCAGGCTGAACTCCAGGAAGCTCCCAAATTCCCTTTCTGCCCTGGGCTGAACAAAGCAAAGCCCCCAGGAGCAGCAGAGAGCCCCTCCTTGCACTGCAGCTGCTGCAGCAGAGATTTCCAGTGTGACAACTGACCCAGGCACACCAACACCCCACGGGGACCACCACAGCGGGCACTGGGGATGGACACAGGCACAGGTCGTGTGTCACCGCATCCCCGGCACTCCTGCAGGGGACAGATCACCAGGAGAGCTCCACAATAATTCCCTGCAAGCGCCGGTGCCCTGCGCTGCCGGCAGGAAGGAAAGGCTTCCGTTCAACTCCCATTTCTCTGGTGCATTTTAGCACGAACTGTTTGTTGTTTCCTCCCTTCCGTGTGTTTCCCGTGCCAGGAGCTCTGCCCTGGAAGCCGTAGCGTTGATGGCTCCTGAGGGATCAGGGCTGTGTCCAGCCGTAGCGGCTGCTGTGCACATCCCACTTCCCACAGCACAGCCCTGCAGGATGATCCAGCCCCTCCAGCGCTGTCCGCGCTCCCGCTCTGGAACTCCCCCAGCGTGAGCAGGGCACGGCTCCGTGTGCTCCGCTGCCAGAGCAGCTCCCTGCCGTGCCCCGCATCCCCGGCCCTGGGCACGGCAGGGGAATGCTGCGGACACCGCAGGCTGCGAGGGGAGGAGTGCAGGGAGGAGGAGGAGGAGGAGGTGCCGCAGCGGCTCCAGCAGCGCCTTCCATCCCGCAGGGATCACCGTCCCCCGGGGCACGGCCAAGGCTGCCACCAAGGGATGAGCTACCGCCCCTGCCGTGCCCCACTTCTCCCGAGGGAACAGCCAAACCTTCCTGAGATGGGCAAGAGAGGGGACAGTGTGCCTGCTCTGTCCCCAGCACGGGCTGTGCTTCTCCCCCGGGAACAGCCAAACCTTCCTGAGATGGGCAAGAGAGGGACAGCTCACCTGCCCTGTCCCCAGCACGGGCTGTACTCCTCCCCTGGGAACAGCCAAACCTTCCTGAGATGGGCAAGAGAGGGGACAGTGCACCTGCTCTGTCCCCAGCACAGGCTGTACTTCTCCCTCGGGAACAGCCAAACCTTCCTGAGATGGGCAAAAGAGGGGACAGTGTGCCTGCCCTGTCCCCAGCACGGGCAGTACTTCCATGGATGTCAGGACAAGGTGAGGTTTGGGCACCCAGACTCAACTTCCACCCCCAAAGGAAGGTTTTCCCCCAGCCCCAGCAATGACACACAGCAGAGTGAAAGTACAGAATGCTGGGCTCCCCTCTGATGTACCCCCTCTCCAGGGAGACTGCCCAGAGAAGCTGTGGCTGCCCCACCCCTGGAAGAGGGCAAGGCCAGGTTTGATAGAGCCTGGAGTGGAAAGTGACCCTGCCCACGGCAGGGGGTGGAAGGAAAAGAGCTTCGAGGTCCCTTCAATGATTCCTCCATTCCTATCAAGTTCCTGCCCCCTGCACATCTTTTCCAGCCTGGAAGTGCAGAGTGAGCACAGAGCATCACAGGCAGGCTCTGAGCCGGCTCCTGCTGACATTCGTGTCTGTAGGGTTGTACTGCCCTGACACAGCCCCTTCCCCACCTCCACCCTGCAGCTCATCCCAAAACGTGCAAAGAGCTGTGCAAGGCACGCTGCTGACATCTCCAAATTAGTTAGACAGGAATAAATGAGAGGAAAAACGTGCTGGGCCTGCGGGAGGAGGGGCTGCTCCTCCTCCCCGGGCAGTGCTGCCCGTGCAGCTCCCGTGGATGTGCCGGCAGGAAAACCGGAGAGGAGCAGGACGTGCCTCATTCCCCCCCTCTGGCAGCACCACCACAATTCCAGGCAAGGCACACAGGGACTTGCTCTAAGAGAAAGGAGTGGAAAAATAAAAAAAGAACACAAATCCCCCTCCCAGTCCCTCAGCTCTCCAGAGATTGCAGCAGGACCCAGGCGGGCAGCAGCCACTTGGGAAACCACTTTGCTGACTGTGATGGGAGAAAGCTGCTTCAGCTCCCAGCTGCTGGGAAGTGGCTTTTTCTCCTTTTCTTTTTTTTTTATTTTTTTCATTTTTGCAACTAATGCAGCAACTTGGGTGAAAAGGCAAAGGGAGGAATTATTTAACAGCTGAAAGAAACGTGCAGCCATCAGGACTTTTGGGCTGCACTTCACTGAAACACATCAGTGCAGCTCCTCCGAAAACCTGCGTTTGGTTTTATCCCTCTGTTCACTTCTGGCCTCAGATTTCAGATTTAAAGGCACATGTATTTTCTGGTTTAGATTGCTTTGAAAATGTTCAGCAAAACCAGCCTGAAAAGCTGTGATGCCTTTGGGGAGATCTCTTTGCTGATCAGTTCTCAGCCGAACAACACTGCAGTGTTTGTATTTATCTGCACTGTTGTGGCTGTTACTCTGAGGATACAACTGGGATTTCTTCACCTGTATGACATCAGACCATCCAGAAGAAAGGCAGACAAGCTTTATGAATAATTACATGTTGTTGTGGAATGTAAAACATTCCATTCTGATACCAAAGAGATCTCATACATCTTTTATAAATTAAATTCTCGCTTGTGAAGGAAGACACAAAATATCTGAGCAAAGCTCCATCCCTTTGAAGGCATCTTCCCCCTCAGCAGGTACCACCTGCCCGCAGAGAACCTGAATAAGAAATCACAGGGCAGAAGTTTCCTCCTGCAGACAACACAGAGTTGATGGAATCTGATGGGTTTGGGTGTTATATCCAAGAGGCTGCTGAGAGAAATTGTGGCTGTCCTGTCTCTGGAAGGGTCCAAGGCCAGGTTGGATGGAACTTTGGGATGGTGGAAGGTGTCCCTGCCCATGGAACTGGCTGGGCTTTAAGGTCCCTTTCAACCCAAACCAATCTGGGATTCTAATAAAGCCAATAAAAAGGAAATATTCCTATGTGATATATTCAGTACAGAGTAGTGAAGCTAAACATTTAACAAGGTTCCTAAATATTCCAACAGGCAAAATGCCTTCAGCATCAGCACTAAAAGGACATCCAATGGCAAGCCTGAAGGCCTCAGCCAACTTCCCAAAACAACTTCTGCGTATCCACCAGCAGTGTCTGCATTTTGAATGTGTAACGGGAAATATTCCAGTGCGTGGCTCCTTTCCTCCCAGACTCCCACTCAGGCTCTATGTTTACATTGATCTATTAAAGGGAAATATCACTTAATGCATTCCTGAAATGAATCCATTCCAGGCAGAACAGGACCTACTCAGCAATGTACTCCTGCACTTACTACCACTCTGCTCCTTGGGGCAGCAAGTAAAAATCAACAGACAGCTGTAATTAGCATGGAAAAATGGAGGGAGGCAAAGTATAACTCATCTGTCTGTTTTTCCATCTGTCAATACCCCGTTCATTTTCCAATAAGAGATCGATAACAAGTGCACAGCTCCAACATTCCTGCTTTATGGTGTGCAAAAACATCTTGAGAACATTTTAACCAGAGCAAGCACCACAGTGGGGATAAAGCTGCTTCTCTTACTTGTCAGAAACTTTGGAAATAAATATACTTTGGACTAGTTTTGCCCACTCTCCTTGTTCCAACAGACACTTCAGTGGCACATTTTATTTAGTTCAAGTAATGTTGCTTTACAGAACATGAGCTGGCAGCTTGGTCGTGTCCCACCCTGGAGAAACCTTCCCTGAATCCAGCTGGAGCCTCGTGGGCAGGTGAGCAGAGCCACAGGCTGCAGAAGCCCAGCCAGCTCTTCTCCCAGCGTGGTGCCCCTTGGACACTGATTCCTGTGGGATCTGTCACCTCTGGAATGTGGCAGATTTGCTCCTGAGCTTTATCACACGGCTCAGGATGGAGCCTTCAGTGCCAGGAGCTGCTCTGAGGTCTCCCACAGCTGCCTCAGGCAGGGCCAAGCTGCCACTGGCTTTTTTTCCTTGCTGGGATTTCCCAGTTATTGGTCATAATTGAAACATCCCTGCCTGAGTGTTATGCTGGGGCTTGTTTTGTCAGGACCTGATGAGCTCACCACTAATTGTCCTGCAACATAAAATTTTATCACGGTGTATCATGACCTATATATCACAGATTAACTGATGATTTGTCAGAACACATCATTTTCCCAAGCAAGAGAGAGACATTCTCCAGGGAATCCACCAAGCACAGTGGGAATGGGGGTTAAAATATTGCCCAGAAATCGTGCATGGAAAGGAGAGGTTTATAAAGCAGCAGCACAGGGGAGTAACCATTAGAAACATGATTTTATTCTTATTCTAAGAGATTAAAGGCTGTGATAAAGTTTGAACTGTTAGGCACGGGGTATCCAGGTTCTGCCTGGCCCTGTGAACAGGAAAAGGGACAGGGAGGATACCTTGGCCACCTCACCCTAGAGCCTGTCCCACGAGGGCTGAGGGCTTGTTTCTGGTGATAAAGGACATTGCTACTGAAAACTAAACCCTCCAGCCTCCTCCACAACACCTAGGGCAACACACTCCCCAAGGAAACAGCACATTTCTGCAGTGCCATCACTGGCTGTGACGCCCCTGGGAGGAGGCAGAAAGCACAAATGAGCTGAGCAGAGTCCATTCGCAGGGAAATGTCCCAGCACGGGGGGAATAATCCAAGAGAGGACTCCCAGGGAAAATATATTTGGTATAAGCAGAATTCTCTCAAAATAGAAAGGCTTGTGAAGTTTTATGTGAAGAGTTAGCAGCTCGTTCAAACACACTTCACCACTCCAGTACTCAGCACGGTGATAGGGAGTGTTTTTTCCTCATGATTTCTCCCTTGTTGCTGTAATAAATCAAATCCCTGCCAGGCTGCATTCCCCACGCTGGTGAAGCAGCACAACCAAACAGCTCCATTTCTGTAACTTATGGAGCCTTTGTCCTATGTGACTTTTTAGGGGGAAAAAAACCCAAACAAAGCAAATCAGAAGAGCAGCCCCTTGTCCTCCTCTACCAGGGTTTTCTGCCCTTGTGAAAATTAGAATCCTCCTGAGGAGCAGAGCAGAGCCTGGAGCCAGCACTGCCCTTTCTGAGTCTTTTCCTCAGGACATTTCAAACCCCTTCTGACAAGGCTTTAGAGAGAAAGAGAAAAAGCAGATTTGTGCATTCACAAATTCAGGCACTGCTGGCTTCCTCCAGCTCTCCGTGCTGGTGGAAAAGCTTGGCTGGCTCTGGACACTGGAATATTCTCCAAATCAAAATTCCAGTTTACTTGATCAGCACCGTGGGGCAGGCAAACAAAGCTGCCCACTGTGCTCCACACATTGCACCTGAATGGGTATTTATGCTGAGATATGAAAAGAAGGAAAGGGCACGGCAAAAGAAGACACTCTAGGACTGAAACCAGTTCACTGCTGGCATGAAAACCAGTGACAAAGCACTGTGGAAAAATACAAAGCAGGAGCTGAGGGGAGGCTGCAAGCAAATCCTGACACCACCTGTGATCCCTACAGAACTCAGCACTCCGCCAGCTAAATGACATTTTGGAATTAATTACTGGAGTCCAAATGACCACGAGCAGTCGTCCTTGTTTGTAAAGCAATCTGCATTTGGGTGAAGTGCTGATTGGGAAGATCAGGCTCTCCTATCTCCACAAATGCATGCTCCAAGGGAGAGCATCCACCAGCTCGGGGTCTCCCAAGCAGAGCGTGTTTTTGGGAGATAGGGAAGCAAGCCATGCCATCGACAAATCCTAAGTTAAGCTTCTCCCCTTGTTATTTATTATTGCTATGATGTGCTCCTTCAGCACCAAGAGCCACTCTCCTCCCTCCAATGCCCTTGAGGCCAGGGAGAGCTGCCTGCACTTCCCAGCAGCAGCATCTCCTTAAGCACCGGGCAATTTGGAGAGCAATCTGCAATCCAGGAGCAGCACAGCGCCGAGAGGGCCCTGTGGTTCTGGCTGCACTCCACAGCCAGCCAGGAGGTCAGCAGAAGGAATCCAAAAGCAGGATAAAGCCACAGCTGATCACACACCTTAGTGCTCCACATGAACTCACAGTTTTAGCAGATCTGCCCTGCAGATGGAACTGAAAACACAAAATTATCCATTCCTCATTATGTCTCCCGTTTAGATGACTTGAAGCTTTTCTCTCTCTTCTTTTTTTTTTTTTCCCATTTCAATGTATTTCTGGTATTCTGGTATAAAAAAAGCACCTCTATGGAAACGGCAAGCAGCAATTTATAAAAATGACTTATGCTTCTTACTGAGTGTTTTATTTGACTACTATACTATCAAATCACAATGTGGCATTTAACGAACAGAAGATCTGAGTCAGACAGAAAACCATCCTCACAAGAGCACAAAACAAGGCAAGCACAGCTAATGCTGTAGTAGTAGAACTGTGGATATTTTAGGAGGAAAATCTAAGCAAAACCACCCCAGCAAACCCCCAAACAAACCACCTTCCAGCCCTCTCAGGCAGCCCTTTCCACACGAGATAAAATATCAGGCAGCTGATGATTCATTAGTCAAGGCAGTCTATTAAGGGCTAATAGAAATGAAAACAGATTTGAAACCGTCAAAAACACACAAAAGCTTTGACCATGTAAAAGCCAAATTTCAATGAGAATTCAGGAGGGGCAGAGGATAATCTCTTTTTGTCGGAAAGTATCGATTATTGTCCCAATCAAGGCCGAGTTTAGCACATATTTGAAACTAAAAATCCCACATAAACAATCAGCAAGTAGATAATTGATCAGGCAAAAGATCCTGCCTGCCTAGGTCCTGACATCACTCAGCCTTTTTGGATGAAACATCAGAAATTGAAATGGGGAACTTAAGAGCAGGTAAGCTCAAAGAGAAGCTGGGTGTCTCCACTCCAAACCCTTCTCCCAGTTCACATTCCCATCATGGTAAAAATCTTTCCCTGGGAGGGTGGGGAGGCCCTGGCACGAGGTGCCCAGAGAAGCTGTGGATCACTGGAGATGTTCAAAGCCAGGTTGGACAGGGCTTGGAGCAACCTGGGATACAGGAAGGTGTTCCTGCCTGCAAAATCCATCCAGACATGTAAACAGACCATCAGATCTCAAGTACCGACCTCCAGCCTTCAGCTTGACAATCTCAGAAGTGCCCTGAGGACATGATACACCCAATAACCACTGACAGCTCTCTAACCAACCCCACTGCAAGTCCCAGGTTTTATCTGGCAGCTGGATAAAGCTCCTGCTTGCTCTCGGCTGCCTGTTGTACAAAGATGTTCTACAGAATGAACTGGGTGTTGTAAAACCCAGTCTGTGATCACTGAAGAGACGGCATGAAAACCACTTCTAAATACACGTTTTGATTGTTACTCATCCCACAACAACTGAGAGGTACAGAGCCAGCAAAGCCCACCTTTCCTCCCCCTCCAGCAATCAGAGAGACTCCAGACACAAATGCAATCAATATCTGGATATGAACTTCCCCACCAAGGTTTGTTTTTCTATAATCACTTTTTCTGCTTGGGCAGCACACAGAGATCTTCTTGTCTCGGGTGCCATGAGAAAAGGGCACTCTGGCAGCAGAAGGAATGGCAGGTTTGAGGAACAATGGCACTGAAAAAGCAGGGGAGTAGCACAGTGTCCTCAAAACACTGTGCTGGCCGTTCACATGGTGAAAGGAATGTGTTTTCCCACTATTCCCATCACCTTTTTCCTAAAAATTTTCAGCAGTGCTCTCAAGAATTGTATGGAGTTACTGGAGACAAACCCTAAATAATGCAGCACCACACACAGTCCTGCTCAGGGCCCTTTTTACAGCAATCTGGGACCATTAACTACCAGGGTCAACCTCACTGCTGCTTAGTCCCTATAAACACCAAAGGATTTTCAGAATCTAAAATAATTTCGTGGGCATCAATCCCACCACAAGTGTCTGTCTAACTCTTGGGGACAGAGCCAGAACTTGCAGAGAAGTTGGCTTATTTCTGGCTTACACAGCAGAACAGGAAAGTCCTGCCTCCCTGGTGAACTGAGAGCCTGCTAGGAGCACCAGGAGGGAGGCTGTGTGTGCAGGGATGGGAATTGCCAAGGGAAGGCAGGCAGGGTTAGATGCAGGTCAAACAGCTAAAAGAGTACCAGGAAAGAAGGCTCAGGAGAGGGGGATATGCTGGGGAAAGAGCAAATAAGTAAAAGAAGGTTCTAAAAAAATCTACTACAGCAGGGATACACAGGGCAAGCCAAGCCACCTTTCCATCTCCTTTAGGGGTCAGAGGCACCACGTGGAAATCCAGTCAGTATCTCAGTAGGAACTTCCCTGCCAAAATTTCCCAGGTGGAAGCAGAAGGCATGAGAGGAACGCCTTTTTCAACGGCTGGGACAGGAGGAGGCAGAGCTGCCCTGCCCGGGAAGCACTGGATGACCGAGGGAAAAGGGACGGGGTATGTCTGTGCCTCCCGGGGCTGTCGCCGGCTCCCGGGGCTGTCACCGGCACCGCGCCCTCCCTCAATTCCCCGCCCCTCCCAGCGCTTCCCGGCCTGGCCCGTGCCGGCCCCTCCTGACCCCACACCGGCCCCTCGCTCACCCCACACCAGCCCCTCGCTCACCCCACACCC
>VZDJ01000019.1:1294018-1319651 GCA_008694505.1 Cyanoderma ruficeps | reverse complement strand
CTCACCCCACATCCAGCCCCTCCTGATCTCACACCAGCCCCTCTCTCACCCCACATCCAGCCCTTGCTCGGTCCGTGCCTGATGCAGAGCCCAGCTGAAGTTCCCTATCCCGGGCAGCTCCTCCCGATAAGGCACTGGAGCACCCCAGATAAAGCCTCTCACGTGCTGACAAGCCTTAATCTGACACCCCCAGAGGTGAGGAAAGGTGTTCCACGTGCTCAGGTGTTGTTCTGAAGGGATAAATATAAGCCAACAACCTAAAAGGGGCTGTTCTGACAGTTCTGCAGGTACAAAACACCGACCCGAGGCAGGTTTTATTCCTGGGGCTGGCACGGACTCTGTATCACGGGGTAGTTGTTGCTAACTCCTGCAGATAATTTTTTAATGACAGGCTGCCTAATGGAAATGTAATTTTACGGAAGGAAAAAGTGGTTTCTTATGGGAAGGTTTTGTTGAAATTTGTTTCTGAAAAAGGTGGAGTGTTTCCTGAAATCAAAGAGAAACTCTGGACTGCATTCCAATGGAGCAGTGTTCCAGTCCCTCCCCACCGCAGACACACCACAATGAGTTCCCAAGTGTGAAAGGTGAAACAAGATTCATTTATTATTCCCTTACCCAGGGGATCTCACTGCCTTCAGCCCTTGTGCTAATGGGCTTTTATATCCTCTCGTGATCAAGAAGTGCAATACTTCCCTACACGGCAAACAAGCTTTAATTCCCAAAAGGGTGACCCTGTTTAGAACTACCCGAAGAATTTTTAAAAAGGCCTAAAAATCAAAAAAATCACAAGGCAGGACAAACAAGCAAGGCAAAAGTCTTCAGTGGGAAAAGGTTTTTCCCTAGAGTGATGCACTCTCCATCTTTCTGTGCTCCAGACAAGACACTTGTCCCTGCAGAACTTGTTCACTTCCATATATCCCTGCACCCCTTTTCCTAAACGTGGAAAAGACTTTTTATCTACAATCACTGGGAGTTTTTCTCAGCTTCAGCAGTGTAATTTTCCTCCTCCAAAAAGCCTCACACCAGCTACTGCATCATCTACTTTACGTTAATCATCACAGCTGGTAATGGACTGTAACACCATGCACGCACTCTTTTCTTTATATACCCATCAATAAAAATGGTATCTTTGCATGTTTTATATATATGTACACACACAAACACATTATAATAAGAGTTGCTGTTACAAAAATCATGGAAATATCCGTTCACTGTTGAAAAATACGTTTGTCACTGGTTTGAACAGGAAAATTTCACCGGCACACTTCCCCTGGTGTTCTCTGAGCAGTGAATCAGGAGAAATTAGGTATGAATTTTACAGTACCTTTCCAAAAGTCAGCATAAGTGGGGATAAGTGCCACTCACTGCCCATTCACTTCGGGCTTTAATGCAAACCCAGGCTGCATTCTGCATGCAGGTTTTATGAGGGCAAATGCCCACTTTAGGCAGACATTCCCGTGCTAGTGACTCGCAAATCCAGGCTGCATGCTGCACGCAGGGCTGCACGCAGGGTTTTGTGAGGGCAAATGCCCACTTTAGGCAGACATTCCCGTGCTAGTGACTCATGTGGCTGTGGTTTATTCCGTGCTGGAAGCGCTGCAATTAGCACCAGCCCTCCCTCCCAGCTCCCGCGGCTTCAGGGGAGGAAGGAGGATCCAAGCCCGGGGCTGCTCCAGCTCTGGGATGAGCCTTCCAGGTCCTAACCCAGAACAATGCAGAGGTCCTGCTCTCAGCTCTGCACGCTCGCAGTTATTTGCTCTCCACCGCAGGGAAGCAGAATTCCACCAGGATTTGTCTTCCACCGTCTCAATTCTCTCCCTCGCTCCTCTCCGGCCAGGAAGTGGCACTCATGTGACCCATATCCCCGGTACCTGTCTGCCAGGATATTGTCCCAGCAGGCATTCCCAATCCCTGAGTCAGGAGCTAAAATAATAAGGTTTAATGTTTTAAGCAAGTGGTTCGGGAGCATAAAGCAAACAGACATTTTAACTGCTTTGTGACTGAGCCTTTTGGGGTTTATGGCCTCCAGTTTTTCCATACAACTGGGAGATCCAGAGTGCTTTTAGGGTTTGGGGTGTTTTTATTAAGGAGAGGGAGGTTGTCACGTTTTCCTGTGATTCTGGAAATTAGTTCTATCAAAAGCATTCTCAATTAGAGAGGTTGCAAAATTTAAAAAGCTGTAAAATTGCATTATCATAAACTGCTTAAGAGAGTATTAAGGAATCTGGAAATGACTTCTTCATCCCAGTCTTTCAAAGTGGACATCTAAAGCCCAAGTACCCCTCATCTATAAACACAATTCTTCCAGCACAAATCCTAACCCAGATGTGGACATCTAAAGCCCAAGTACCCCTCATGTATAAACACAATTCTTCCAGCACAAATCCTAACCCAGATGTTTGTGCAACAGGTCGGTCTCTGCTGCCATTAAAGCTGCTTTTCCCAAATAACGTTTTTGGAAGAGATCACTGGGGTTTACTAAAATATGAACTAAACCACAAGAATTTCCACCTCAACGTGAGAAAGAGCTTCTCTCCATGGAGGGTGGCCAAGCCTGGAACTCCGTCCGGGGAGGATGTGGGGTGTCCTTCTCCAGAGACACTCCAGACCCACCTGGATGCATTCCCCTGTCACCAGCTCCAGGTGACCCTGCCTTGGCAGAGGCTTGGACTAGGTGATCTCCAGAGGTCCCTTCCAATCCCCTGGGATTCTGGGAATGCACAGAGTGGAGCATCTTGGAAGCACCTTTAAATCCACCACACGTTTACCTGCATTCTCTGATGAACTTTTATAAGCAACACTTTTCTTCTACAGCAACCACTATCCAGCAACTCAGTTTTCTCAGCCCTAACACTGCACTTTGAAGTCGTCTTCTTAAGAGCATCGTTAGACAGACTCAGGATGGAGAACAGCTCCCAAGGACTCATGTTTTGCCTGGTTTACAGAAACATCCAGTTGGATCCCAAAACACATCCCTGAAGGAACCAACACACTCATCTGCACTTGGCCTGGCAGCTTGTGAGCAGCAGCGGCGAGAGAGAAGCCAAAGGAAAAGTTAATGCACCCACACCAAAAGGGCAGGAATTTCTGAACTGAGCCAAGAGCATTTCCTCATCCCTGGAAGTGTCCAAGGCCAGGCTGGACAGGGCTTGGAGCAACCTGGGATAGTGGAAGGTCTCCTTGGCCGTGAGATGAGCTTTAAACCCTTCCAAGCCAAACCATTCCAGGCTTCTAAGCAGCACAGCTTTGAAATAATTCAAACACCCAGTTCAGAAGGATTCCAATATACAGTATTTCCTCTCAATATGGTGCACTGCATTAATGTCAGTTTTGCACAGTTGTTGCTCCTATCCCCCTGAAATAAAGGGATGCTAAAACGAGTGAGGCAACACTTAAGAGGGATTGCACTTCCAGACCAACACTGACACAGGCACGAAAAATTCCTCATCCGAAGCCCTACAGGACCCATCCGTTCTCCTGAGGACACCACATCATACCATACATACGTCTGCATTGACGTACACTCTATATTATGTTGTTATCTGTGTATTTTACGAGCTGTCCACAACGCCTTATGTAACGGATCCCTGTTTAATATGGAACGGCGTGTCCATCGCCGCGGCAAGCCCGGCCATTCTCCCGGGTGGCGAAAAACACCCACGGGCACACCGGTGGGGAACGCTCCCAAACCGAGGCGTCTCACCACGGCACCGGGGGCTCTGTGCTGCCGGAGAACCATTTTGAGAGGGATGCCGGGGAGGGATAATTCCCCGGGGAACCACAGCAGCCCGTTCCGGCATCTCTGGGGCAGCACAGGGTCACCCCCCGGTGCCTCGCCCGCAGCACAGACACCCAGCCCGCCCGTGCGGCTCTGCGCGCCCCCCGCCCCGCTCCCGCGGCACTCACCGCCTCCGAGTCTTCAAACCCATGCAGGTACAAGTTGTCGTACATGGAGAGCCGGTGCGGGGGCCGGTGCGGGGCCGGAGGGCCGGGGCAGCGCGGCGGCGGAGCGCGGTGAGGCGGCGGGGCCGAGCTCCCTGAGCGCTGCGGCGGCGCCGCCTCCCCCCCGCCCGCCCCGCTGCTTCCCGCCCGCCGCGCCGCCGCCTCCCATTGGCTGAGCCGCGCCGCCGCCGCCGCGCCATTGGCTGGAACGCGCCGCCGCCGCCTCGCCATTGGTTGAGACGCGCCGGCCGCGAGCAGCGCTGCGCGCTGGCGCCGCCTCACGGGCTGATGGCGGCGGCCGACCCGGCGGCGGTCACTCGCTTATTTATAATAAAACTGGTTTACAATAAAACAATATCGTATAGTCTAGAGAAATCGGAGGTGAGATCTCATTAATGCATATAAATATCTCCAAAATATGCTGGTGCCAGGCTCCGTTCAGTTGTGTCAGTCATAGGTTGAGGAGCAATGGCCATAAAATAAAACAAGTTCCAGCTCAGCGTGAGGGAAAACATCTTTCCATGAGGGTGAAAGAGCACTGGAACTGCTGCCCAGAGTCATCCCAAACACCTGGACACATTCCTGTGTCACCTGCTCCAGGTGACCCTGGCTGGACTGGATGGTCTCCAGAATTCCCTTCCAGCCCAATTCTGTGATTTATGTACAATAAAATACAGCTTTTCTTCAAGATTCCAGAGAACAGTGAGTGGTTTCCAAGGAAAACCATCCATCCACCCCCTGACAATATTTGGAAACAAACCCTGAAGACGCTAAGACTAAAGAATTAACAGAAAAAAACACACATACATGATATCTGGAAACAAGAAAACGAAATCCTAAACACCAAGAATTAGAAGAACAGAAGTTTGAATCTGATTTACAACTAAATTAAGAAACAAAACCTCTAAACAGATGCCTCCCGGAGCTCTACAAATTAAACTTCTGGTGTAACACTACGTGATTAAAAAGTCAATAAATAATTAAACACTAATGACAGAACTAATTTACAATTTACTTCCTATCCTTATTAAAACAATTATTTAAAATCTCATCTTCAACAACACTGCAGTTTCACAAATGCTTCCTATTTGTGTTTTCCATTTGCTTCATCCACTTTTCCTTCCCAAAGCTTCCTTCAGTTCTGCAGTTACCACTAATCCCATGGGAATTGTCCAACAGATGCCTGAAGCAAAGCCAAAGGTGTTACTTTTGTGAATATTCCCATATTCACAGTTTCTCACAAATTCAACTGAAGATTCCCCCAAGTTATGCTTATTCCCAATTTACTAATTCTCACGGAGGAGGATCTCAGTTTCCAAGACGATCTTTAAAATGTTCATAAAACTCCCAATCCAGGAGTTAATTTTTGCGGCCTGTTCTACAGAGTTCTTGAAGATCTGCGATGTTCCAGATTGAAAGAATCAACTACGAGAGTCATTGGTCTGCTCAAAATTAAAAAAAAAAAAAAGGCTGTGAAATCACAAGATGAAGAGGAAAAAAGTGAACTTCATCTAGATTTGTAATAAAACAACTTAATTCAGAAGTCAGGGGAATTACCATTTGATTTCCAGTCCTTACATTTCACACTGTCCTTTTAAGAGACAGAGGTTATTAAAAATATATATTTAATGACTCAACTCAAAAGGCTCCTAAAAGATGCTATAAAGATACAAATCACTCTAATAGAGAGGAATTCTCAATCAAAGGCTGTTTTGAATATTATGAGGTAATTTATCCAAGAAACTCACACTGAAGTGAGGGAGGGAGACACCCAGCTCTTTTAAGTTGACTGGGAAGTAATATATAAATATATTAAGTAATGCATAAAAATAGAAATATAATAAATATGCTGAGGGAACCGGGGGGCTGAATGGAGCTGATATTATCCAGCAGGGAATTCCACTGGCCAACACTACAGGAACGACCTGCTGCAAACATGGAATGGCCAAAGAGCTGAGATGAGCCTTGTTAAAGTCTAACCTTTAAAAAAAATGGCATTTTTTGAATGGCTTCAGTTGCTGCATTATTCATTTTTTTAAACAGCATTTATTGATGATGTTAATCGGAGCCCACAGCTCCACGTTTCCAAGGGCACGGGACATTTTCAAGGAAATGTAAACAAAGACCACGAGTCATCCAAAACTTTTCATGCCCAACAAGTCAGTGAGGATAGAAGCCAGACTAAAATATCTTCAGGTTGGAGGTGGTGGGAAGAGAAGGGCTTGGAAGTCAGAACACTTTGAGTATCCACAGTCCTCCAAAATACTTGGCTCCCTCCAAATACTCTGCTGCCATTAGAGATTGATTATTCACATCCTCTTTATTTTTAATTAGAGTACAAAGGAAATCTCTCTGAGACGTGTATCCATCTATCCCAAAATATCCATTATTTAGTCAGTCCTGAGCTACCCAAATGTGGGAACACTGGGGTTTTTTTCTTTTTTTCCGAGGGCGTGAATACAGAACCAGAGAAAATTTTATTTCCAGCCCGATCTAATGATTCCTCAATCAAATGACAGCACTTGTGTGGTTCTTTCAGGAGCTGGAGCAATGAACTATTTGCATAAACACACTGAAGTGCTGCTGGAATAAATAAATGCGCAGGATCCAGATTGCCGAGGCAAGGGAACGCCTCGGCACCGCACTGCGCCAAGCCGGGATGGGAGTCAGCAACTTCTCCCTTCTCCAACAAATTCCACTTCCACCTGGGATTTCACCGAGTGGAGCAGCAGCACTGCCTCCTCTCCTGCTGCTTGTTAACCCTGAAGCAGCAAAACCCCAACACCAACACAGCCAAGTCCTTTATGGCCTCTCCCTGCTCTCACATCAGGTCCTGGCCTTGCATTCCTGACATTACTTAGGGATAATGAGGTGAAATCCCCCCCAGAATGCAAGGGCACATTAAGGAAGAGCATTAGTGGTTGCATTAAGGGCAGGATTGGGTATGGATCCACTCCTTCCAGCACACAGAGGGCTCCAAAACCCACAGTCTCCATCAGCATCCTCCCCTTGAAACGCAAAGTTTGTGTTTCATCTTCCCCCGCCTGGATTCCGGGGCCTGCTGAAGAAAATTGCTCTCCCCTATGGAGAGCTGCTCCTGTTGACCTCAGCAGAAGAGCCCAGGGATGGATTTCATTAATAGAAAGGGAAAGGACCATCTCCAGCAATCCACCTTGCTTCCATCCATAGGAAGGAGGCCAGTTCCTCACTCCCCTAAATTACTTGGCACAGCCCCACTCCTTGCCCCTTCTCCCTCTAAAGCATTTTCTCTGCCTCCCTCCCTCCTCCTCTGTTTTATAACAGAGATTAGGTAAGAATCTGGTGCAGTGACAGCAGCTTCTGCCTTGGGTGGAGGCATGGCCAGGAGAACCTCCCGAGATCCCCTCCAACCCTGTTTTCCAGCAGAATGGGATGGCGTCTGTGGGACTTGGGAGTCCTTGAAGCCACCAGAGGAACAGGGATGTATTTCTGTTTCAAAAGAGAGGAGCATTGTGCTGTTTGGGATATATCCTGGCACAGATGATTCGGTGAATTTTCAGCTTTTATTCAAACAGACTGGGTGGACGGCGTGCTTTAATCCTTGGAATTTCAAGTCATAAATTAGTCTGGTCTAATTTGACAGTTCTTCTGGAGGAAGCGAGGTGCCACCTATCCTAAAACACATTTATCTGACACTGTTATGTAAAGGCTGCTATAATTAAAGAGTGTGAAGGCTCGGTTGTCACTTCCTCTTGGTTGGAAGCACCTCCAGTGAGAGGTAACTGGGCTACATTTGTAGGTACCCTCTATATTTAACGAGCTGTGAAATGCCTCTTCCCCACCCTGGAGATCTGCAGGAAGCCAGGCTGCAGGGAAGCCAAGGGTCTTCCAGAGGGTTTTTCATCAGGAAAGGTGGATGATCCCCAGCTCCTGAGGCAGGCAGGGATGTGCTCCAAGGGTTTAATGACTCCAGCCAGCTCCAACTGTGGCTTGCACTGGTGCATGGGATGGAGCAGAGCAAATCACAAATCACCCGAGGGACTGTGCAGGAACAGCCCTGTGTGAGCACAGGGATCCCTCTGGAAGATGTGGAGCTTGGAATGAAGGATCTACACGGATCCATGGGCAATCCCAGGGATATCCCCGGACACTGAGCACAGAGATCTCCCTCCAGCAGCTCCCAGTGTCCACCAGGCTGCTGAGAAGGTCCAAAATATTGAGTCACACCCCAAAATGCCAGAGTGGATTTGTGGCTGGAATTGTGTCAGATTTCCTTGCTGGAAGGGAGATGGGAGGGGAGTTCTGTTTTAAGGGAAGATCCACATTTTTATCTGCCCTGCCAAAAACCATCTGGGCCAAAGGATTAAGCACTTGTTTTATTCCTTATTTTAAGCTCCTCTGCTTTCCTTATGAATGTTAATCAATTTCCTTAGCTGCCATAAGTGCTGATGCCGAGTTTCTTTAGCCTGCAACTGTTGGAATGATGGGAAACACTCTCTAAAAGCCAATTACAAACTTTATGGGAAGCTGCTGCTGCTGTTTTTCCCAAGCAGGGAAAGGCACCAGTGCATCCTGGAAAGCCCATCAATACTGGAACACACCCACCAGGGGCTGCAATCATCCCCCTGGGATCATTCCCCCCTGGAAAGAGCAAAGCTGCAGGGAGAAGGAGCACTGGAAGTGTGCTGGGAATGCCAGGACATCCCATCGCCGAAGATCCAACCTCTACAGAGCAACGAACTGAAAGGTTTTCCAGTCTCAGAATAGACAAAGAGCCCAGAAAGCTCCTGGTCGGTGGTAATTTCCCAGATGCATTTAAATATTTGCAGTTTTATCAGTGAGCACTCATGAAAATGTTGCTTGAAATGTATTTATTGATAAATTATGATTATCGTGTAATAGTTCTTTAGAGAAAACAAAGCCTTGAGTGAGCAAAAAGACAACCCTGCAAGCTGAAATGAAATTCCAGCTTCTGTAAAATACAGAATCTCATGGAGATTTTTTTTTTCTTTAGCTAAACTAGTAAAACTACACATTTTATTTTGTTTTTAGGTTCAGGGAGTAGAGACACAGAGCTTTTAAATCCCAGTGCTAAGAAGAACTAGCTGCCCTTGTTAAGAGGTTAAAAGAATAAATAAATAAATAGAAAAATAAATAAATAAAAACTAGGCAGACACAGCTCAACTTCATCTCCAGTTTGCTGCTTCCCCTTGGGATTTTACAGGGATGCTTTGATGAGGCTGCTGATTTTACTGCCTTTCCCTCTGCTTTACAATCCAATTACCATAGGCTGCAACGCAGCACTTGGAATTTCATGGCAGGGGACAACAGGAAACTCCTCAGTTCCCGGCAGTAGATTTCCATGACTCCTGTCCAAGTGGAGAAACTGATCCAGAAACAACAGATCAATGAAGGAGGAACCACTTGTCCAACCTGATTTCTTGAAATATTTAGCCAGAGTACTTGGGGAGCTGAGCTGAGAAGAACAATTATTCATGGCTTTAGCTCTGCATATTTAAGTGAGTTGTGTTCCTTCCTGTAAAGTCTCTGGGAGACCTCTCCTTATGTACCTGCTGAAACGATGACTCTGTCATGTTCTCACCATCCAGGAGCAGAACACACAATCTGTGGAAAAATCCTGGAAATGATGACTCCTCATCTTCCTGACAGGACTGCCCTGGAACGCGTCAAAACCCCATTTCTGTATTTCCAATGGTTCTCCATTGGAGAGGTTCATTCCCTTCCAGTGGCAACTCCTGAAGGAAGAATTTCCAGGAGAAAGAAGGACTCAGGGTCTTGCCAGCGAGGTGGGATGGCTCAAAGCAGACACACCAAAAATCTTCCCTGATCCTCCCTCTGCTCTCCCTGCAGGGACACCTGGAGCCAGGTCTGCTCCAGGGACAGCAGTGACTCGGGACAGGACAAGAATTCAGGGATGCCCGGGCACTGCCATCCTCCCACAGAGCCAGCAGGGAATGTGGGATGGAGGAGCCATCCCTGTCCTGCTCAGGGTGAGAAACACCTGTAATTCTCATTTCATCCGAATATTCCACCATCCCTGTTCTGCTCAGGATGAGAAACACCTGTAATTCTCATTTCATCTGAATATTCCACCATCCCTGTCCTGCCCAGGGTGAGAAACACCTGCAATTCTCATTTCATCCAAATATTCCACCATCCCTGTTCTGCTCAGGATGAGAAACACCTGCAATTCTCATTTCATCCGAATACTCCACCATCCCTGTCCTGCCCAGGGGGAGAAACCCCTGCAATTCTCCCTCTATCCAAATACTCCACCTTCCCTGTCCTGCCCAGGGGGAGAAACCCCTGCAATTCTCATTTCATCCAAATACTCCACCATCCCTGTTCTGCTCAGGGTGAGAAACCCCTGCAATTCTCCCTCTATCCGAATACTCCACCATCCCTGTTCTGTTCAGGGTGAGAAACCCCTGCAATTCTCATTTCATCCAAATACTCCACCATCCCTGTTCTGCTCAGGGTGAGAAACACCTGGAATTCTCCCTCTATCCAAATATTCCATGTCCAGCAGCTCTGTGTGAGTCCTTTTACAAACCCAAGGCAGTTAGGAGGGACTGAAAATACCTTCTGCCTTTGCCTTACAAAGGAGGAAAAGGTATCATTCCCAAACTTCCTGCAGCAGCAGAGCCATTCCTTGTGCTGCAGCTCTGAAAAGCCATGTGTAGTTCATAAAATCCCCAAATCCCAGAATCCCAGAATGGTTTGGTTGGAAGGAACCTTAAAGCTCATCTCATTCCACCCCTGCCATGGGCATGGACACCTTCCACAGACCAGGTTGCTCCAATCCTCAGAAACTTGATTAAATCAGGTAATTTCTGATGCTCTGAACACTTATAAAATGTTAATATTTTTTTCCCTCTGACTCTTCCATGCAGGTTCAGACCTGCATTTTCCCTGATTTCTCAAACCCTGCATTAAAAAAAGAACCGAATCATTAGTTTATTTCAGTCTTTTACAACATCTCTATAGAGATTACTTAAAAAACCCCAAACTCTAAATAAACTGCTGAAAGTTCTGTCCTAGATCTAAAACTGCCTGTGAGACAGGAAGCAAAAATGAGGAATAAATAGGAAAGCATTAATATTCAGTGTCTAATATTTTCTGTGGCCCCCAAAAAGTTGGGGGACTTTAATTTCCATTATATTTCAAGTGAGAATTGGAGTTCACTTGAGAGCAAAAAATGGAAAAATTCAGCCTGAGCAGCTCAGCCTGACAGAGTTACAAGCAGAAAACAGAATATTCTAATTAGGAGTGTGGAGAATAATAACTAATGGCAGCTCTGCCATCCCTGCCTATAATCATGATGAGCAATAGAGGAGCAGATCAGAACCTCATGTTCTCAGCATTTAATTCAGTGTCCAGATGAGGGAGCACAGAATTAAAAGGTGATAGAACTCAAAATTCATAAAAGGACGTATTTATCCCAAATGGAGAAAAAGCCCAGGCTCTGTTGGAATGATGAACTTGGGAGTTTATCCTTAAAAAAAGCTTACCCCAACCCCAAACCACACCCAGCAGTCACTAAAAACTCCCAGAGTAACTGAAATTCCACAGCCACGCTCGGAATGTGCTACAAGGAAAGGAAGTGGGGAAAGTCCAGGGTGAAAAATCCATGAGGAGCCCTGATCCTCCCTGATGGGAAGGGGTGGAAGGGCCAAATGCTCTTACTCAGAGGTGAAGTGACCCCACAAAGGCTGGGTGGTCCTTCAAGCTGGACTCACACACTCCCAGAGCCAGGGGATTTAACCCCAGTTCAGCACAGCAGCTTTACAGACTTAGTCACGGGGGGAAAAAATAAAAATAAAAGTGTTTTTATCAAATATCTTCAATAGTTTTCATAGTAGCAGGAAGCGGACATTAAGGATTTAACAGGTTCTTTTGTCCCTGGACTCATTCCTGCCCACACACTTGCGTGCCCGCTCTCCCCACGGAACTGGAGAGCCCTGAATTCCTCCTCATGCAGATAATTTGGGTTTATTCATCTTCTGCAGAGCCCACCTAAACCTTGGGGGTGGGGAGTGGGTGGCAAGGGCAGAGGTGACGAAGGCACGGAGATGAATTATGCTCAGAACTGGGAATATCCAGCTCCAAAAGTGAAGCTTGACAGGGCTGATACATCCAGGAAAACATTTTCTTAAAATACCCAATGTCTCTAATTGAAACCAGACTCTTAAATGCCTTTATCTTAAATGAGCAGGTATGAAGGGCTAATGAGAATATTCCTTCTACTGCAGACAATTCCTCCTCTCCCTGCTGGGCACTGACAGACAATTGCTCCAAAATTCCTTCCCAACATCCATAACGCAGATTAAACTTCAGCTTTAGGAATTAGAGGAGCCATTTCCAGACAAAGCTGTTGTGTTGCAAGGCTCACGGGCACAGTTTGCCCACCACAAAAAAAAACAACAAAAAAACCCAGCAAATAACCCAAAAGCAATGTCTGATTCCAGAATCCTCCTCACAGGTAATTGACAGTAATTTCCAGTGCATCCAATCAATTCATAAATCCCCCAAATACATTTAATGAATGGAATAAGCACGTTGTGGCCGTTTGTGGCACAGGAACGTTTCACACACAGTGTCATTTCCTTATTTCAAATCAGCTGGTTGAAGTCCAACACCTGAAAGAAGTGCCAATTAATGGAGGTGCATTAATTAGCAGCTCTGGAGACCTGGACTCCGATTTCCAGCCCTCCTGAATAGACACGTGGGCAAGACAAACAGGCTGGTGAGCCCAGGCTGGATTTGGGCAGTAACCCAAAAAACGAACCCAAAAAATGACAAGCTGTGTCCTGGGTGAGAACACGAAACCGCCAACTTGCTTCTCCTTTTACAAAGAGATCACACCAAACCAACTCCCAGGAGGGGGAAATGGCACCACACAAAGAGGGAAAACCAGTCCTGCGTCCCGCACTGAGCCAATCCAAGGGAGGAAAGGATTCCAAGGATCTCCTCAAACAGGAGCACCACACGGGTTGGGTTAAGGAGAGGCAAAGCAGTTTCCACATCAGGGTTTTGGGCAGAGGGAAATCCACCCCTGAACTGGAGTTCCAGCTCTGCATCGAGTCTTGGAGATGTGATAAAAAAAGGGAATTATCAAACACAGGTGGTATTTTTACAGCTACTTTTCAACCTCACTGAGCATTCCCAGAAAACTTGAGGAGTCCTCATCCTTGGAAGTGTCCAAAGCTAGGTTGGCCAGGGCCTGGAGTAGCCTGGGATAGTGGGAAGCGTCCCGGCCATGGCAGGGGTGGGATGGGATCAATGGGATGGGCTCTAAGGTCCTTTTCAACCCAAACTGTTCTGGGATTCTGGGCTTCTCAGGCACTGGGATTGTTGGGGGGTCTGTGCAGGGCCAGGAGGCAGAGCAGTGATCCCGTGGGTCCCTTCCCACTCTGGATATTCCGTGATTCCCCGCCTGCCTCTCCACCAGCAGCTCTCCTGCATCATTAATTTATGATTTCTGAGCAGCCTAAATCTCCAGGGCTCAGGATCTCAATCAGAAATGGTTGTACTGGACAATCCCAGAGCTCTTTTCCAAACTTCTGTGATTCCATGGAACAGTCAGTGAGGCATTATCAGGACTCCCTTCCTCTGCAGCTCCCCCCGGAATGACTCAGAGCACAAAGCTCATATTTATCCACCAGTGATGTGCAAAATCTGCACAGGATGAGAAAGTCTTTCAGCTTTAGCACGAGGGTAACACCGAATGCTTTCCTCAACACTTCCATTTCTGGAGACAGAGGAACAGCAGAAATCCATCAGTCCCAGCTTTAATTCAGAAGTTTCTCCAGCACAACCGGGGAAAACAAAATTCTCTTTGATTTCAATAAAATCACAGCTACAAAAAAAACTTTAAAATGAATATACACAAAGTGGCTCCAAACCAGCTGGTTTGGGAACAACTGAAGTCAGCTTTTACTCCTGAGAGTTGGAACATGTGCAGGGAAAAGAATGGAGTTGGGAAGTGGCTGGAGAATTCCTGAGGGAGCTGGGAAGGGGCTGGAGAATTCCTGAGGGAGCTGGGAAAGGGCTGGAGAATTCCTGAGGGAGGTGGGAAGGGGCTGGAGAATTCCTGAGGGAGCTGGGAAGGGGCTGAGCCTGGAGAAAAGGAGGATCCACAGGGATCTTTTCCCTCTCTGGAATTCCCTGCCAGGAGGGGACAGCCGGGGGGGATTTGGGATCTGCTGCCAGGGAACAGGGACAGGAGGAGAGGGAACGGCCTCAGGCTGGCCCAGGGGAGGTCAGGGTGAACATTTGGGATGATTCCTTCATGGAAAAGGTGCTCAGGGGGAATCCCCATCCCTGCAGTGATTTCCCAGCCCTGTGGGACATGGGCAGTGCTGGCCTTGGCAGTGCTGAGGGAAGGGCAGGACTCGATGATCTCAGAGAACTTTTCCAACCCTAATGATTCCACAATAACATTCAAGTCCTGAATTCCTGGAGTCATCCCACCCTCCCAGATCACACCTGCCTGAGATCCCTTCATCCCAGTGGCTCCCACAGCCTGAGTGCCCCAAGCCCAGAGCCCCAAACTGGAGCTCCAGCACAGCAGTGATGGCTCTGCCTTCATCGAACACCTAAAAATATCCCGCCTTTCCCACCTGGGAATCCTGCCTGGCACAGCCACTTGTCCTCCCTCACTAATTGCTGCTAGAAAAGTCAAAATTCTGTAGCACAGCTCTGCAAAGCAGAAGCTCGGATATCCCAGGAGAGCCAGAGCATCTTCTCCCTCTCCTGGGAGGATTCCCACTGCTCCACCAGAGCTGGATTAACCAGGGAAACGTCTCCATTTGAAGGATTTCTTTCCCAAAATCTAGAGCATTAATCAGGGCTGAACCCCTGGGTTCCTCATGCTAAGTGGCCTTGGACTGCTATTTTCCATGTGGGTTTCCATGGCAATCGGCAGAACCCGGAATAAATTTGTTTTGTCATAATTGCTGCACAATTCTGGGCAAAGGGAATAAATAAATATTCTCTTACTATTTCTCCCAGCTCGACCCAGGAGCTGGAGCTTTCCTGAAGCTCCCGATTTAGTGAACAAACCCCAAAAACCACCAAATATGATGAATTTCAGCGATCATGATCATTTAGGAGAACCAAACCTGAGCCCTGCCAGCGTGTGGGAGTGTTTATTAGTGTCTCCATGAGTCAGAATTATTCCATCTTTAGAGCTTTTCACCAGATTTTCCCCGTGCTCCACGACGTGGGGGTAGAGAGCAGAGATTTGACATCAGCAGAACGTTTTTAGGGGCTCTGAGAAGACAAACCCAAGGCTGAGCCAGCTCAGAGATTCTCCCCAGCATTCCCAGTTCCACCAGCCCAGGATGAGGAGAGTAGACAGCCCAGGAGATTTAGGCTGCTCAGAAATCATCAATTAATTTGTTTTGTATTTAATTATTCATTTGTAAAGTCATCATAGAGAAGAACTCAGGAGACCCTTTCCTCTGCTGGTTTCCATGTGCAAGTTTCCAAGCAAACTTGGATTTTTTTTAAAATAATGGAGTATAGAAAGAGAAATAACATGAAATAGAATAGAATATAAACATGTAAGTATAAAATATAAAATATAAAATATAAATATAATAAAATAGAAATTCTATTATAATTAAATATAATATTATGGAGTAGAGAGCTGGACATGGAAAAATTTTTGAGGGGAAAAGATGTGATTGAGACAGTTTTATTGGAGCTTTCAGGGGGACAAGAGGGAAGTGGCCTCTCCTAGAGAATCCTAAGGGGAGGATGGGGGAATAACTTCATTTTCCCCATTAAAGACCTTTCCCTAAGGAACATCCAGGGATGGGCCAGTCACTGGGAACACCGAGTGCTCTTTCTATTCTTTTTATTCAGATTTCTCAGTTTTATGGTGTCAAAGCAGCACAAACGGGGTCATTTGCGTTGGCAAATCTGGCTGCCTTTGCCAGGTCTTTTTTTAAAAGTTTAATCTGGAAGAAAACCCAAGATTTTAGACTTAAAAAGGCCCAATTTTTAATTTACATCACCCCAAATCTCAGCAGTGCCACCACGCACCCCACCACAATGCCCACTGGGGATTTATATTGATTTGGGGGCTGAGAACATGGGATTTTGTTCCTTGAAAAAAAAAACTGCTGGAATTCCCATCCTCTGCTCTCAGGACAAAATATTTTTATGAAACTTCATTGTAAACCAACAGAAACCAGAGAAATCAATGAGCTTTTTGTGTCAATCACAATAAAGCAATGGGGGTTTGTGGGGTAAACAGGAGAACAAAAAGGAGAACCGTGGAATCAGAAAATCATGGGATACTTTGGAAGGGAGATTAAAACCCATCCCAATCCACCTCCTGGGCTCGCAGGATGCACGAGGCAAAGTGAACACTCATTTCCCCAGCATTTATCAGCTTCCCAAATGAAATATTTCCCACAACAGGGGGATGTCAATCCTCATTTCCGGGCAGCCTTGGCAGCACTTTGTGGCTGCGTGAGGAGCTGAGCTGCAAAAACCACAAAATAAATAAAAACCCCTGTGCCAGCCTCCAGGACTGCTCCTACAGAACCATGGGAAGCACTTCTCCATTTCCACGTGGGAAACACTTCAGCCTTTGCCAAGCCAGGCTCTGGCTCCACCAAACCAGGGGCAGGGTCCAAATCAGGGCCAGGATCCAAACCTAGAACAGGATCCAAACCTGGAACAGGATCCAAACCAGGACCAGGATCCAAACCTGGAACAGGATCCAAACCTGGAACAGGATCCAAACCAGGAAAAGTTCTCTCAGATCTCCCCAAAACTTATCAATAACTTGTGACTTATCAATAACTTGTAACTTACCATTAACATGAAACTTATCAATAACTTGGAACTTATCAATACCAGGGACAGGTTGGATTTTTGTGTTGGGTTTTGGGTTGTTTTTGCTTGGGTGGGTTTTTCCATTTCTCTCATCGACACTTTCTGTTAGGCAGGGCTGGATGGGAGACTGGGAATTGGGAATTCCTGGCTGGGCTGGAATTCCCAGATTTTCTGTGGCTGCCCCTGGATCCCTGGCAGTGTCCAAGGCCAGGCTGGACACTGGGACAGTGGGAGGTGTCCCTGACCATAGCTGGATTGGGATGAGCTTTAAGGTCCCTTCCAACCCAAACCATCCTGGGATTCTGGGATTCTACGAATTTACATTTAAGACAAGAGAGATCGTCATGTTTTTTTTTACCTGGGCAAAAAATTTAGGAATTCCTGGAAGCAGCATTTCTTGTACCTCCAACTCATCTCTCCTGGGACAACCCAGGCTTCTTACAGTCATCCAGCACTGCAAATTATTCCCCCCAAATCAGCAGGAGCAACACTGGAAATCAGTCACATTGTGTTTGTGGCATTTGGACCTGAGCCGAGCTGTCTGCTCAGGACTTTGAAATATATAAAAATATTTTTAAAAAATAAAATTATTTTAAAAATATAATTATTAAAACCAGAATATTTTTTAGTAAAAAAACCCCCCCACATTTAAATTTTGAAAAGGACTTAAAGTCGTGAGGGCTCGATGCCGAACATTGGGATGTTCCAGGGAGCCTCAATCCAACATCCCCATCCTGTGGCTCGGACCAGAACTGCAGAGTTCCATCCCAGAAACTCAGCTCCTGCTGCCACGCAAGTCTGCACGCTCACACCCGGCATGGAATTTCTCTTTTTAATTACTTTCCAGCATGTAGGTCTTTTTGGGAAACGATTTTTCTGTGGATCTGAGCTGGTAAAGAAATGGGAATTGTGTATTGGACAGCCATGAAACGCCTTTTAGTAAAGCAAGAGGATCTTCATCCTAACACTCCCACGAGCACCTCTCAAAAACTGGCCTCACCACAGGAGCCAGGATTTGCCAGGTTCGTCCTGCCTGAAGGAAAAACAAGGAATAAGGAAGAATCTTGTGAAAAGGGGCTTTCAGAAGGTAATCAGTGAATTTCTGTGTAAGTGAATACACGTCCCAGTGGTCTGAAATCCTTATAAACACTGTTGCAGTTTTTTCTGGGATCAGATATTTCACTCCCATGCAACTCAGTGTTGTCTGTTCTTACAAAATGCCCCAATTGATGGCACGAGGGTGGAAGGACTCACGGAAATAAAACAAGACAGCCCCACCACAAACAAACTGCAGCAATCTGCTGTTGAGAGCACCCAGTCCAACCTTGGGGCCCCACAGGAGAAAAAACAGCAACAACAGGCACCAAAGCCAGCATTTCTGGAGCCTAAACCAGAATCCGATGGTTTAGACAACAACTCAAGTGTTTGTACCTGAACCCTGTGTTAAATCTGAGTGGCTGAGGGAGGGAAAACAACCACGGATGAACCAGGGGCAGGATCTGAAGCAGGGCAGGATCTGAACCAGGACCAAGATCCAAACCAGGACCAAGATCCAAACCTGGGGAAGGATCCAACCAGGGGCAGGATCCAAACCAGGACCAAGGTCCAAATCAGGAGCAGGATCCAAACCAGGAGCATCCCTCTCATGGTTGTGTTCCCACAGCCCAGATAGTCCCAGCCCCCATTCCAGCGAAGACACAGGATTTATTTTGGTCCAAACTTTACATTTTGGAAGATTATTATTACTTCTGGGTACCTGCTGGAAACACAGGGACATTTGTGTCTGCTCTCCTGGATGAGGGGAGGATTGCTGGAGAGGGACTGGGGACAAGGCAGGGAGGGACAGGACACAGGGAATGGCTTCCCACTGCCAGAGGGCAGGGCGGGGGGGAGATTGGGAATTGGGAATTCCTGGCTGGGCTGGAATTCCCAGATTTGCTGTGGCTGCCCCTGGACCCCTGGCAGTGTCCAAGGCCAGGTTGGAGCAGCCTGGGATGGTGGGAGGTGTCCCTGCCCATGGAACAGGTGGAATGGGATGGGCTTTAACATTTCCAGCCCAACCCATTCCGGGGTTCTGGGATGAGCAGGGCAGATGCTCAGGGCACCCTCTAAACTCAGCTTAACCCCCTCAAGCTCAAGCCAAGTCACAGCTGCCACAGCCACCGTGGAAGCCAGGGAGGCAGATCCCTCAGGATCCCTTGGGATCCGCTGTGGCAGGAGTGGTGACATCTGTGCTGAACACACGGACACTTCCCTGCAGGCTTCTCCCTCCAGATGGTCCCGGATTTCCAATAATGCTCCCAAATGTTGGGGGTTTTCTCTCTGCACAGTATTTTGTTTCCATAGGAATAGTGCAAGCTCATCCCACCCCGAAATGTTGCCTTTTAGGTACAACCCAAAAAGGGCTTTTCTGGGAACAAAGGATTCCACCCCCTCCAAAGCAGTAACACGTGGGTGGACACAGCAGGACCAGTTCAGAGGCACAGTCCTGACTGGGGATACTGGGGAGCCAGAAACCATCAGCACAGAGCACTTTGAATTGGGCTTGCATTAAAATACACTCTAGCAAGAAAGCATTCTAAGAATAGAACTGAATAGGAACAAAAAAAACCCGGGGATTTTATTAAAAGACATTGTACCAAGGAAGGTTCTAATAATAGACCTGAATGGGAGAAAGGCACGGCTTGGAACTGCTGTGGAGAGCAAAGTTACCCCTCTCCAAGCCAGACTTTGCTGAAATTCCCCAAACCCCAGGGAACTGATGCTGGGAATTCAGGCAGAGCATCCTCCCCGCTCGTTAGCTGCTCATTAGCATATTTTACATTAACATATGGCCAGGGCCTGAACTGAAGTCCTCTGATATTTGCCAAACTCGGAGCTGCATGTGGCACTGAGTCACAATCCCAGACTGGCTGGGATTGCAAAGGACCCTGAAACTCATCCTGTTCCACCCCCTGCCACGGGCAGCGTCACCTTCCACTAGAACAGAAATAATTGTGCTTAAAAAATGTCATGAAACGGGGGAAACTGCACAGATTCCTCATGAAAGCACACATGAGATGGGTTAAATATAGCCCAGGCAGGCTCCTCGCACAAGACAATAAAATATTCCTCTGGTGCCTCTCTTTAGCATCTTTGAAATTCTGCCGGCTTGCATCCATGGCAAAATCCACATGGTTTTCCAGGAGTGGGGTTTGATTTCCACGATTCCACCCCCTGCCTCAGCACTGGGCCTCCTCTCCCCGCTCCATCTCCTCATTCCACCCCTCTCCCGTGGTGCCTACGCCGCTCCGCCCGCTCCTTTATTATCATGAAAATCACACTTCCACCCTTCTTCCCGAAACGTTCTGTATCCTTGGAGCAGGCTGATTTTAGGTGCAAAGCTGTTCCATCTTCTGCTGTTCCAAACAGCCCCTTTTCATCCTTCCACATCCTCCCCAAAGCCCTCCCCAAGCAGCTCCTGGATGTTCCCTGTGCTGCAGTGGAGGAGCTCAGATCCCAGCCCAGAAGCTCCCCAGACATTCCTCACAGATAATTCCTGGGGCATTCCTCTAAATCTCCCCTCTCAGCTTGCAGAAATATCAATATTTTATCTATATCTTAGACATAAATACACGGTGGGCAGCAGCATGCTTCACTTCCTTCAGGAATATCCTCCAATTCCTTTATCTCCCTCCTCAATTCCAAAGGTTTTGTGTTGCCCAGAGCCTTGGCTTGAAGGCCACAGCTCCAGGGGTTTTAAATCCATGGATGTGTGCACACGAGAGCAGAGTGCACCCTCCTAAACACTCATTTATCATTTACCACCACTCATTTATTCCCACAGATCTTTCAACAGCAGCTGAAGGATCTCTCTTCAGAGAGCATTAAAAAAAAAAAAGGCATAAGATAAAAAAGCATAAGATGGAAACTCTCCCATTGGGGAAGGCTCTGGGAGCAAATTTTGGAGCCTCTTTTCCAATGAGGGTCTTCAAGGAACGGGTCTGTTGCGAGGAAAAGAAAGAAACATCCGGAGCTGCGAGTTCAGCCAAAGTTTAGAGATGATGCAAAAAGAAAGGTGGGGCCAAAAGGAGACATTTGAGTCAATGTAGGTACTGTGGAAATTCAGGCATGATTCATTAGCCAAAAAAAAAAAACCCAACCTGAACCCCCTCTGTAGCTATTTCCAAGGAGGTACATCCATAATTTATGTGGAACAGGAGTGGGCTGCAATTTCCCCCACACTGCTCCTGCATAAATTACGCCGGCTTGTGATTCCCCAACTCCTGCTGGAAGCGGTAACCTCTCCTTTACCCCTCACAGAAAGCACACAGGCAGCTGGGAAAAAAGGAAGGGGAAAGGTTTGCAGGTGAAAGAGCTGAGAGCTCAATTTGGGGTGCTGGGGAAAGGTGAGGGGCTGTGGGGGATTCTCGGTTTTTGCTCAGGTTACAGAGACCCAGGAAAGTCTCCCTCGGTCACCACCCAGAGCACACCAGCAGGGAGAAGTTTAAAATATCAAGAGATTTGTCACGGAGGGATGTGAGCTGCTCCCCCACCTGTGGATGGTCTGGAGCAGAAGAATCCCTGAAATAAATCCATAAACCGTTTCCCAGACCTGTGAGAGTCCGAGGCCAGGCTGCCTGGGCTCGGGTGAGGCTTTGGGGTCAAGGAAATTCCCTTTGTGAAGGTTTGGCCCCCGAGAGAACAGGGACCACAAACTGAAGGCAAGATCATCTCAGTGCCTTGCAGAAACCCTATAAACTACATCCCTGGGAAAATCCCTTGGAAAAAGGAGAGGGGCAGAGGAGACACACAGAGTGTCCATGGAGAGGGCAGGAGGCAGCAGGTGACTCCTGATGGCCTTTCTGCTGCTTTGTGTACCAATCCTCACCCAAACTCTGCAGGGACAAAGGGAAAGGGAAAGGGAAAAGAAAAGGAAAAGGGACCAAACCAGAAAGAAAAGAGAAAGGAAAAAAAAAAAGGGATGAAAACAGAGGAAGCTTCTCCAGGACCAGTGAGTGTGGCTAGGACACATCCAACTGCTCCCTAAAGGAAAAGGGAAATTTTTCCTTCCAGAACACCGAAAATTTTCCTTCCAAAACACCTAAGAATGGGGGAATGAAGTGACAGAAGATGAGTTATGAAAGAGTCACCCACTCTTTAGGGCCACAGCCCACATTTCGTGCTCACAGGCTCTTTGCACACAAACCACAGACAGATTCCACCACTCCTTTCTTGGTCTTTTCCCCTCTCCTCTTCTCCTTCCTCTCCCTTTTGTCAGGTTTTGGGGAGCCCTTTTGTTTTTAATCCCTCAGTCTGTTCCCATCACTTGGCTGATGTGACACCCTGTCCACGGGCAGCTCTCCTTAGCTGGGGAGGGAGTGTCCCCACACTGTCACTTCTGAGGGACAAACACAAGCTGTGACACACAGGATAGGGAATAAAAGAGAGGAACAACATTCCCGGGAAAAACAGAAACAAACAACAAGAAAAAAATCCCACGTGCCGTCCTTATCCGAATTTAACCAGTTACTATAGTAAAAATTTGGGATTTCCCCTCTTCCCACTCTTTTTGTCTGGTACAAAAGTGGGTAATGAGGCAGCTGCTGAAATTCAGTGCAGAGGAATGAGAGGCACTGGTGAAAAGGAGACAGCCAAGGCAAGGCCAGAGGGAGATTTTGGAGAAGGAAAGTGCAAATGGAGATGGAAGAGGAAAGGGAAGAGGAGCAGGGCCATGAGCTGCAGGAGAGGAAACAGCCTCAAGTTGTGCTGGGGGAGGTTTAGGTTCAGTATTAGGATCAGTTCTGTCGTGGAAAGGGTTGGGAAGCCCTAAAGGGGCTGCCCAGGGCAGTGTGGGGTCCCCACCCCTGGAGGTGCTTAGAAAACGTGTGGAGGTGGCCCTTGGGGACACAGATCAGGGGTGACCATGGTGGTGATGTCAGACTTGATGATCTTCAAGGTCTTTTCCAACCTTAACTGTGATTCCATGACTCATCCCATGAGGATTCTTCCCACCCAGCTCTCACCCTGGCTCTGGCTCTCCCATCTCCTCTTCCCAACCCTCCGGAAGTGTTTTAACCCCAGCTCATCCTTCACTTCTGTGCATCCCCCACACGACCTTCTCCTCCAATTCCATTTGGAATTCCTGGATTCCCTCTCCTCCCATCACAGCCCCCAGAAATGTGGAGATAATGTCCCGTGGAGCCCCAGCAGCTCTCCCCTCTGCCACCTCCAAGCCCCACATCTCCTCTATCCACAGCAGGGTTATTGTCCCGTGGGATGGAGCTTTTCTCCCCCAGTCCTGATGTGTGAGGAGCAGGGAGAGGGAGGAGAAGCTGCTGCTGCTGGCCCCAGATGCTGAAAGGCAAAGCAGCAGGAGAATATTTCAGCCCTAATTGCCAGCAGGCTCTGGGAAGATGAATGCCTGGCTGGAGGTTTCATCATCTCGGGCCATTAACCTCGACTGGTCATTAAGGCCTAAGAAATGCCAAGTGCTGAGGGCATTTTTATCACTCTCTGATGAATAAAATAGAGGAGGAAAAGAAAAAAAAAACAAAAAAAACCCCCCACCAGGTTATGAAGTGTCTCCTAATGGGAAAATCAGTTCCCATTGCTCAGAAGAGATCAGCCAAGGAACGAGCACAGCGAATTCCTGGTACAAAAATCCCACTGGTGCACTTTGAAGTACGGAGGGAATTTGGCATAAAGGGCTCCAGAAACACTCCACAAAAATGGGAGTGAACATTTACACGTCAAGTGTTGTCCCCAAGAAGGTCTCACCCAGGAGAAGGTCCCCATAGCCCTTGAGGCAGAAGTGGAGAACGTAACTGACCACAAGAACCTGGGCAAGCAAAATGCAAATCCAAAAATCCAAACCAGCAATGGAATTGGGTTGGAAAATCCTCACATAATTCACCTTTTTCTTAGGAAATGGATACCTAACTGTGCTTGTCAAGGTTTACTGGAGTCACAAGTGAGGGGCACAACTGGGATTTTCCTCCAGGACATGGTTGGGGTTCTCCTGCTTAAATCCAAGTGTCTGATGCTTCTTCAGGTCACCCAGCAAATCCCAATAATTATCCGCCCCCCCAAAAAAATCGTCTTGATTTCCAGTGGAGCGTTTTCAAAAAGTTTTTGGTGAAATTCCAGCCTGGAATTATTTTACTGCCTTGCCTGGCTGCGGATCTCTGATTTTTCCAGGGATATCAAACTGCCTGAAGTGCAGTAACGTGTGGAGATGTGGAGATCCCGCTGTCTGCACGGATAAATGGGGAAATGCTGCATTATGTAAGCTGGGAAAGGAGTGCCTGGGTAAGCTCTGAAACCACCAGCACGGGGAAATGACCACCACAGAGCACAAACCACAGGAAAAACGGGATCCAAGGAAAAGCAAGCAGAGGTTATGGATTATTCCTGGCAGGAAAAGGTGTCACAGCTCAGACCTGGGCACTGCAAACTGTCAGGATTCAAGAGACTTTTACCTCAGGGTGTTAAATCTCTTCTTTGGGGCAAGAAAAGGTTTTCCCTAAAGCGTGATGCTCATCGTGGAAGTGTCATGGAAAGGGAAAGCTGAGAGTTTATTATTCAGTGGGAATGTGATGAATGTCACTACCAGGGTGACAAAACCTTTCAGTGTTTAACACAGATCTCACCAAACAACCCACAGGGCTTGGAGTGGGGACACTCAGGGGCACTCAGGGACACTCAGGGACACTCAGGGACCACGGGAATGCTGGCACCAAAATTCCCAACAGCCCTGAGGAGGGAGCAGCACCTCCCACAGAAGGGCTGAGGTGTGAAAGGTCCCAAAAACCCACGGGGTTTGTACCAGGACAGAGAATGGGGCCAGGAGGGATCTCCAACCTCCCCCCTGCCCCGTGCTTTAGGGAAGGTTCCCATTTTTATTGGAGGAAATGGGGAAGGCAGGCAAGGCCTTGCTGTTCCCAATCCCATTTTATCTGGAGACCTCATTACCAGCAGCCAAAAATTAAAACAACAGAGGAAAGACACGTTCTTATTCCCACTCCCTAAATTGTCTCAGTTGTCAAATCATCCATCAGTCGTTGCCAGAATGTTTAGTTGGGATATTGGGAAGGAATTCGTGGCTGGGAGGGTGGGGAGGAGCTGGGATTGAATTTCCAGATTTGCTGTGGCTGTCCCTGGATCCCTGGAAGTGTCCAAGGCCAGGCTGGATGGGGTTTGGAGCAGCCTGGGACAGTGGGAGGTGTCCCTGATGGAACTGGATGAGCTTTAAAGTCCCTTCCAACCCAAACCAGTCTGGGATTCTGGGATTCTTTTTATTCCATTTGACTATCAGCCAAAAACTTTTTTAACAGCAGATCTTTTTAACGTGGCGAGTGGCTCAAGAATTTTAGATTTTATTTTCTTGGAGCTCTGCTTGGTTATTTTTTAAAGCCAATTTGGAAGATTATTCCCATCAGGCTGCCCCCTCTGACCCTGAAACAAACAGAAAGGAATTCAGAGACTCCTTTTTCCAGCTCTGTGGGTCCCCCAAAACCTAAAGGGTTTAGGATAAGAAGTTATTTCTGTCTCTGCCATGTTCCTTCCAGAGCAGCAGAACACGTTTGAGTGTGGAGCCCCAAGTAATCATCATCTCAGCTTCCTCCACAACCCATGGGCTGTGTGCTGGTGTCCACAGAAACATCGGCACAGCCCCGGATCTCCTGCCAGGGCTCCCCTGGGATGGCCCAGGCAGCACCCGGGAGAAACCCGGGAACTGGGAACCAAACTGGTGCCACTGGGAGGAGGAGGAGGAGGCGGGAGATGGGGATGGGGCTGCCCAGGGAGGATCAGCCCTGGATTTAGCTCAGGGTGGGTCAGGTCACGTAGGATTCCTGAA
>VZDJ01000019.1:1225026-1292756 GCA_008694505.1 Cyanoderma ruficeps | reverse complement strand
CTGGAGAACAGGACAGGCCTTTGGGAAGGGACAATTCCAAAGGCTCATCTCCTGGAGAACAGGACAGGCCTTTGGGAAGGGACAATTCCAAAGGCTCATCTCCTGGAGAACAGGACAGGCCTTTGGGAAGGGACAATTCCAAAGGCACATCTCCTGGAGAACAGGACAGGGCTTTGGGAAGGGACAATTCCAAAGGCTCATCTCCTGGAGAACGGGACAGGCCTTTGGGAAGGGACAATTCCGGAGGTTCATCTCCTGGAGAACAAGACAGGCCTTTGGGAAGGGACAATTCCAACTTTTCTGCATCCATGGAACAGATCCTGTTCATTCCACGCTGCCTCCTGCATTTCTGACCATTCCAGGAACCCACCCCGCCGTGCTGGGACCATGGATGGTCCCCAATTCCGTGGGAATTGCACCATGGTGGACACCTCAGCACGGACATCACCCCTGGAACTGCTCTGAGGTTGTGGAGGCTCCAAGCCCAGCCCAAAAAACCATAAACAGCTGGAGGATTTTTCCTTGGAAAAACACAGCCACGATGGGGATTTGCTTGCAAACACAAAATCGCTTCCTAACAGAGCACCAAGTGAGAACTTAATTGGGGATTCAATTAGAACATTAAGAAACATTCAATTAAGCCTCCTGGTGCCACAGAGATTCCCAGGCACGCAGCTTTCCAGAGGAAAAACGGGAATGTGCAGAAGGCACGGCCGTGGTGATGACAGAACTGAGGAGAGAAGCCAATTTTCCTAGCCCTTGTTTTATAATGAAAAGAAAAAGGAAATGAAATGGATTTTTTTTTTACTGGTGTTTCAACCTTGTGAAGGTTCATGGAGTCACAGAATATCCTGAGTGGGAAGGGAGCCAAAGGATCATGGATCTGGATCCTGGCCCTGCACAGACACCCCAAAATCCCACCCTGGGAGTGGCGTCCAAAGGCTCCTGGGGCTCTTGGGAATGTGCCCATTCCCTGGGGAGCCTGGGCAGTGCCCAACACCCTCTGGGGGAAGAACCTTTCCTGATCTCCATCCTGGCACAGCTCCATGAAGGACACACTCCAAGTCCCTCAGTTTTCCTTCCAGGAAACTCTGGGAAAGGCACCTGTGCATCCCATCCCTCTGACCTCCTCCACACAGGCAGCATCGTGGAGGAACTGATGGGTCCAGGCCTCTGGATGTCCTGGAACCCTTGGGCTCACCTGGAGCTGCCCAGGTGAGCCCCTTCCACACTGGAAGCTGTAGGGAAGCAGCCTTGACTCCTCAGCCCTCATTTTGCCAGGATTTCCTCACCAAGGTCACTGCAGCCATCCCAAAAACCCAGCTCTGCCCTTTGGTGGGATGGTTTCCCCTCAGCTGCCAGGGGGCAATTCCACGGAAGCTCCTGAATCCATCCCAGGGAATTCCTGCCGTGGATTCTCCCAGTGCAGCCCTGCCATCTTCACACTGCAGAGAGCAAACCACCCTCAAAAATCACCCGGAATTAACCTCAGGCCATGGCAAACCAACAGGACCAAGTGTCCCAGGCCAGGCTGGAGCAGCCTGGAGAGTGGGAGGTGTCCCTGTCCGTGGCAGGGAGCTGGAATGGGATGGGATTTAAGTCCCCTGCAACCCAAACCATTCCAGGATTCCGTGATTCTGTGACATAAGCAGGAAACCCTGCTTTCCCCCAAAGCTCCAATGTCCTTTAGCAAAGCTTTTGTAAACTCTGTGCTGCTGAATGCAGGAGAAAACCTCAAACCTGAGGGGAAGTCAAGCCAGACACCCTGGGAACATCCATTTCACTCCAAGCCTTAATTCCCCTCCTTGATTCAACCTAAATATTTGGATTTACGAAGTCAAAGCTTGGCTTGTAGGAACTAAATCCACTGTAACTTCATCAAGTGGCATAACCTGAGAGCTGCCAGTGCTGCCTGAGCTGAGCCCCCTGATTTCTGCAGGGATGAGGCACAACCATGCCAGGGCTGCTGCTCTGGGGAGAGAGGGCTCAGCCTTTTATTCACCTGTCAAATGCTTAAACAGCTCCTGAGTGCTGCACAGAGGAAAATAAGAGCCCAGCCTAAGGAATAATCACATTCCATGACAGTAAGCTGTATTTTAGAAATTAATGACTCATGGCAGGATTGAGCTCATCGTGCTAAATTACTGAACCTCTGCTCTGCTCCTCTGCAGACACGGTTTTTTATCCATTTAATCAGTGCTGGATTTTGAGGAATGCCTGGATCACTGCAGGTTCCCACTGGAATGGGCCCTGCTCCCAGCAGCATCCGCCTCCAGCACAGACCAGAGTCCCCAGGCGGTGCTCTGAGGAAAAGGGATTTTGAGAGGAAAAAAAAATATGCAGAATTTTTGGAAGAATTCAGATGCACCTTGAAAAGTTCATCAAGAAACGGTCGCTGATGAGCAGAGCCCGATGGAAACAAGGCCACAAAACTCTTTTTTAAAGATTCCAAATTCTTTTGTCGCAATGTCCTCAACCTTTAAAGCGTTGTTACGGCCCGAGAGCTGCTCTGATGACAGAAAATGCTGCTCTTCTCTTCCTCTCAACATTGCACAGGAAAAATGATATTTAAAAAGGGGAGGCACAAGCCCTGCCAGAGATGCAGCACCAGGTGTAACTAAGTCTCAAAAGAAAATTGGCTTTAACCTCAACTATCTCTAAAGAAGCAGGAAAAAAAAAAAAAGTTCCAGAAATAAACTGCACGTCTAAATATAGTTTTGTGTGAAGTTAAGTGTCCTTGGACTGCTCAGGGACACTCAGTGGCTTCACTTGGAGACTCTGGCACAAGCTGGGAAGGATTTCCACTGATTCCTACGGATGTTTCAAGGGGATTTTATTACAAGGCCCTGCTGGTACCAAAAAATCCTCTGAAATCATTGAGTCCAACTGTCCCCAGCACTACCAAGGCCACCACCGACCCCTGTCCCCAAGTGCCACATCCACAGGGCTTGAAATCCCTGCAGGGATGGGGATTCCACCTGAGCACCTTTTCCATGAAGGAATTGTCCCAAATATCCACCCTGACCTCCCCTGGCCCAGCCTGAGGCCGTTCCCTCTCCTCCTGTCCCTGTTCCCTGGCAGCAGATCCCAAATCCCCCTCGGCTGTCCCCTCCTGGCAGGGAATTCCAGAGAGGGAAAAGATCCCTCTGGATCCTCCTTTTCTCCAGGCTCAGCCCCTTCCCAGCTCCCTCAGGAATTCTCCAGCCCCTTCCCAGCTCCCTCAGGAATTCTCCAGCCCCTTCCCATCTCCCTTCCCTTCCCTGGCCCCGCTCCAGCCCCTCAGGGTCTCCCTTGGCCTGAGGGGAAAATCAAAAATTGGGAGAAATTGTGAGGGGAAAAAATAGTGAGGGAAGTTTGAGGAGGGCTCTGCTGCAGTGCTTTTCCCTCCTGGATTCTCCTTTTCTCCAGGCTCAGCCCCATTCCCAGCTCCCTCAGGAATTCCCTAGCTCCATTCCCAGCTCCCTCAGGAATTCCCTAGCCCCTTTCCCAGCTCCCTCAGGAATTCCCTAGCCCCTTTCCCAGCTCCCTCAGGAATTCCCTAGCTCCATTCCCAGCTCCCTCAGCCTCTCCTGGTGCTCCAGACCCTGAGGTGTGAGGGAGAACATTCCAAAGGGACACCCTGCACCACGAGGTGTTTCAGTCTCACCTGCACAAGGGCTGCAGTTGGGTCAATAAAAAGCAAAACGTGCAACTATTCCTCTNAAAAAACAAAACTTACAACTATTCCTCTGGAAGACACCAGGAGCGAAGGAGGAGGAGTAAAAGGAGGAGGAGGAGAAGGAGCAAAGGAAGCTGAACTTCCACCCCAGCATGCCCAGAGGTGATGGATGCCCTGACACAACCCCTGGGTGCTTCTTGTTGTTCTGCACAAGTCACAGCTTTTGTCAGTGAAATAAATCTCCCTAGAAATCACAGGGAATAAATCTGCCAGAATTTCAAGGGAAAACACCAAATCCCGGTGCACCCACAGGTCACAAGGGCTGGGAACACAAAACCCCCCAGAAAACACCAGGAGGAGTTCTTGGGAACACAAAACCCCCCAGAAAACACCAGGAGGAGTTCTGATGCCAGCGTCGTGTTGAATCACAAGCACACTGTTTCCAGCTGCCCTAATTAGTGTCTTATAATTGACTCCTGTCCCTTCAGGGGGTTCTTGGCTCTAATTGAGCAGCACCTGCCACGTCAGAGGAACACTTTTGTGCACCCATTCCTTGCTCCAAGGCCACACTTGACCCCTTCAGTGCCAGCCTCGCTCCCAGCATTGGCTGCGCCCCCGGATCTGGGGCCACCCCACCAGCTGGGAACCTCCTGCCTCAGGAGTCACTCGGGGACAGCAGCGATCCCACTCACTCTGGGGGTTCTTAAACATCATCCCACTGATTTCCAGCACAGCCCTGTGTGTTCCTGGGGGTGCAGGGCTCCACCTGTGCCCCCCAGCTTCCCACAGGGAGAGGCTGGAGCTGGGAGCTGTGTCCTTGTGGGCACACACGCAGAGCGCTCAGCACCACAGAGCCTCCCTGCTTCCCACCACACGGTGTGGGGGGGAAAAAATAAATTAAAAAAAGCAAATCCAAAAGCTCCTCCAAACGTTATTCCCTCCCCAAATTAGACTGAGCAATGGATCGAAACCAAAAATTAAACGCAGCATAATGAAAAGTCGAGTAATGAGTTCAAATCCCAGGGAGCTGCGTCTCTCCTGGCACAGAAGGAAAGCAAGGATATCATTTCCATAGGTATTGTGGGCTTGGGCAAGAAGCTGGTGCTCAGTTTTTAACGTTTACAAGATCTACAAAAGATTTTAAACTCCTCTGGGACACTGATTCCAAATCTCACTGCCAGAATTCCTATTTGTTTTTAAATTAGACTTACAAGCAGCACAGTGTTACCTGAAGCTAATCCCTGCTGCTGGGACTTTCTGTTCCACTTCTGCTTGTAGAGCCTGATTGTTATGAGGGAAAAGTTCCCTGTGGGAGGGCAAAGGACAGGAAAAAACATCCCATCACCTGATTTTCTTATTCTTAATTGGAACTGTAAATCCAATGTATAAGGCAATGCCTCAGGGGGGTCAGGAGTGAAGCGAGTCCCCCAAAATCAGACAGACAGACAGGCCTGGCTTCCAAAATTCCAGGTCATGTCCTGCTCCCTTGGACACCAGGTGTTCCAGGTGATGCCAAGGACCCTGTGCCCAAACCACAAGCCCTGAATTCCCACGCAGCACAAATCCACCTCTGGAAGCTGAGAGCTCCTCCAGGACATCTCCCAGGAGCACCCACGGCTGCCAGCAGCATCTCCTGGGCTGCCACAACCCTCCAGCATAACCCAAAACTGCCTTTCTGCTCATTTATCCTCGTTTCAACTCCCATCTCCACGGCTCAGATCACACCGAACGTCAGATTCTCGCCGAGGCTCTCACATGTCACTCTGGAAACGGGGACTGCCAGCCCCACACGGCTGGAGCCGTGACAGGGACATGCCGCCCAGCGAAACGAAACTTCTCCGGGTTATTTAAATCCCTTTCCCTGACGGAGCAGCCTCCGTGCCCTGAGCACAACACGCTCCCGTGCACGGCAAGTGTCCCTGGATCCGTCAAGGGCCCAGTTCTGCTTTCCCTGAGCTTCCTTAAATCCCTGCACGAGTCACCGAGGAATCTGGGCTGCAGGTTCGTGCTCTGGGGAATGTTCCACATGCTCTAGTTGGAAACGAAATTGGTATTTCCTGCAAAGTGCGTTTTTTAGGTGAGGGTGACGCTTCAGGGGACTCAGGATGTCAGTCTGTGTCTGAGCGAGGGACAGCTGGCAGGCAGGAGTGGGAGACTGGGAGCAGAGATGGAAAAGGGGAGCAGGGAAGGAAAAGGGTGACAGGGAAGGAAAAGGGGGATGTTAGCAGGAGGTTCCATGCTGATGGCCACCACTGCTCCTGCAGCGCACGGGGCTGCTGTGGAATCAGCTCCGAGCAGCCCCAACCTCACATGCCGGTGCTCTTGACACAGTTAAAACCATTTTTTTTTCCCCCTCCCAGAAATCCTAAAGTCAGGAGATCACCAAAACCTCAGCTCCCATTCCCGAAGCGGAGTGAGCGCACCTCCCGGTGTCACGGGGGATAACCGGGCGATGCCCGCCGGGTCAGCGCCGGCCGGGAGCCCCAGGCGAGGACGATACACGCGTTTATGGGGCTGAGCCACACGCGTTTATGGGGCCGCAGCCGGGAGCCCAAGGCGAGGACAATGCACGCGTTTATAGGGCTGAGCCGCGGCCGCAGCCGGGCTTTGGGGCCGCTCCCAGCCCCGAACTCCGGCGCTGCCCGGAGCCGCGGCCGGAGCATCCCCGGCCATCGGCACCGCCACGCCGGGCACGGGGGTCCCGACCCCGCCGGGACCGAGCCCTCCCGAGCCCCCCCGAGCCCCCGAAGGCCGCTGACCTGCCGCAGGATGAAGCTGGTGGAGGTGGTGCTGCCGTCCGAGCGCTTCAGGCGGCTGCGGCGCGTCGCGGTGCCCCTCGTCACCTGCCCGGGGGACAAAGCATCAAGGTCGTGTCACCGCCCCGGCCCCGGCCCCGCCGCCGCCCTCGGCCCCTCACGCACCGCGGCCATGGCTCCCCGGCTCCCCCGGTGCCTTTTCCCGGTTCCCGGCGCTCCCGGGGCCGCTCTCCGGGCGCAGCGGAGCCGCCGCCGGGGCGGAGCGCGCTGGGGAGGGGGCGGCGGGCGGGGGCGGCCCCGGGGCGGGGCTGGGACGGCAAAACCCCCCGAGCCCGGCCCTGGTTCCAGCCCGGATCGGAGCGATGGAGCTGGGGACGGGCTGGGAGAGAGCTGGGAATGTTCCCCTGGAGAAGGGAAGGACACAGGGAGAGCTGGGAATGTTCCCCTGGAGAAGAGAAGGCTCCAGGGAGAGCCGGGAATGTTCCCCTGGAGAAGGGAAGGACACAGGGAGAGCTCAGAGCCCCTGGCAGGGCCTGAAGGGGCTCCAGGAGAGCTGGAGAGGGACTGGGGACAAGGCAGGGAGGGACAGGACACAGGGAATGGCTTCCCACTGCCAGAGGGCAGGGCTGGGGGGGAGATTGGGAATTGGGAATTCCTGGCTGGGCTGGAATTCCCAGATTTGCTGTGACTGCCCCTGGATCCCTAGAAGTGTCCAAGGCCAGGCTGGAGCAATCTGGGACAGTGGGAGGTGTCCCAGACCATGGAATGGGTGGATTGGGATGGGATTTATTGTCCCTTCCATGGGGGGATGCAGCAGCCTCTGAGCCCACCCAGCCCCGTCCAGCTGAGCCCCAGCTGGCACAACCCAAACCCCAGGGCCCTTCCCACATCCATCAGCTGGCACCAACTCCCAACCACAATCCCAGGGCACGGAGGAAAACAAGCTAAAATCAGGAGATGATGATGTGTTGGGAGCTAAAAATCTGAGGAAGATTTCTGGAAGCGGGACCTGGATTTCCTGCTTCCCACAGCTGAGCTTCACCTACAGGCACATCACACCTCCCACGGGGATGAGCAAGAGCAGGAATGTGCACATCCCGGGGCTGAGCTCACTCACACCCAGCACTCCCAGCCAGCTCTGCCCAGGGTCCAGCCCAGCCTGCGCCCTCCTGCCTCGCTCCAGACACCAAATCCTTTAATTCCCGGGCTGAAAGGAGCAGCCTGGCTCCTCTCTCCGAGGTGAATGTGGGTCACAAGGCTGTGGTCTAAATCAGATTATTTTCACATTCGGTTTCATGGCTAAATTGGTCCTAGGAAGGCGCTGCTGGTGAAACGTGAATCGTGGGGTGGCTGGTTTCCCTGGGAAAGATTCTCTCCAGAGACCGCATGGATCAGGCTGGGATTCAGAAGGAAAAACAAGACAATTTCGCAATAATCCAGGACATGATTTGGCTTTTTAAAGGTTGACTTCAAGCCTGAAGTGACCCCAAATCAAATGATGAAAAACAGTGACTGATGTGTAAATGACAATTTCTGGGGCTCCTTGCAGGTGTTTTTGGTGTCCATGCACAGCCTCGGCAGCAGAGTTAAAACCCAGGGATTCACCCAGATTTTTTGGGATGAGCCAGAATTTTCAGGCGTTTTTGGTTTTGATGCACAGCCTCAGCAGCAGGGTTAAAACCCAGGGATTCACCCTGATTTTTTGGGATGAGCCAGAATTCTGAGGCATTTTTGGTGCCCATACACAGCCTCAGCAGCAGGGTTAAAACCCAGGGGTTCACCCTGATTTTTTGGGATGAGCCAGAATTCTGAGGCATTTTTGGTGTCCATACACAGCCTCAGCAGCAGGGTTAAAACCCAAGGGTTCACCCTGATTTTTTGGGATGAGCCAGAATTCTCAGCCACGATCCCACGACTCAGCTCTTGCCTCTGAGCAAGGAATTCTCCCGGGTGTGTTTGTTAACAAACCTTACTCATTCCACAGACACCTCTCGGTGCAGGCAGGGGCAGGGCCTGGGAGCTCTTGGAAAAGATGCACAGACAAAAAATAAGGGAAGAAAATCATCTTCACCTCAGGAAACGATCCCTGAGAGAGGCCACAGCATCGAGGGCCAGAGTCCCACAAGCCCAGGGCCTTCCCCCCACCAAAGAACACACAACAGCACTTGGAAGGTTTCAATAATCCGATTTTTAACATCATTTCTGGAGCCAGTTGGAGAGACAAAGCGTGGGTGACATCAGGTGACAGAGCACATGACCCCTCAGACCGCTCAGGGGTGACAAACTGAACAGACACAACAGGTCCCCAGCTCACAGGGAAGGGAATGGATCTCATAGTGATATTTAACACCCATGAAACAAACAGGTGAAAAGTCTCATTAGAAAGTCGCCCAGGTTCCTATGTTAAGGGTTCATATGAAAAAAGCAGGAGTTCTCCACCCTGAATTCCTGATAGAAAACAGCAGGTAGAAACCTAAGGTAGAAATCTGGAGTTAGAGAAATCCTTTGGCAGCATGTTCAGTTACAATCAGGCCTTAAAAATAAATATGATCATGTCTAGAAGTATGAAGAGAAACACCAACCCCCCTCTAAATACACTGGTTTAATAATAATTAAATTATTTTACACTATCTACAAGTTGCATATCACAGAGTTAGGAGTAGAAGAGGTGACAGAAGGACAAATCCTGCTTTTATAAAAGTTCAGGCATGTGTGGAGCTGTGTAGAAAATCTCAGACAAATGAGTATATACATTATTTATACTTAACAATTAACACCATCGAATCACATCTGGCCGGCTCAAGTGAAGATTTCTCTTGGCCCAAAGCTCAGAATCCAAAAAACCACCCAATTAAATTTCCTAACAAACATGGAGAAGTCATAGCAACGAGAGCAAGGTTTAGCTCGACCCCAAACCAACTCGGGGCGAAGTAAACTCCGACAAATAAAAGCTCCAAACAGTAAGAAGTTGGAACAGCAGCATCGAAATAAATCCATTTCCTCAAAAGACACAAGGAACAAGTTCTCAAAATACTTCAGTATTGCCACGTGTGTCGTTTGTACTGAGCTACTTCCAGGGGAAGGATGAAGACAAAGTAAAGTCATGTCCAAAGGCAAGACAAAATCCTCCTTCCAATTGCACACATTTAAATAAAAAAGTGATTTAAAGAGCAGGTGCTGAACGCTTTTTGCACGAGCATGAGGCTGCAAATATAAGGTCAAGATAGCAAATAATTAAATGGAAGGGAAAAATAAATGGAGGAGGTGCTGAGGGGAGGGTGGGTTTTGTCACTCAGCAGCCTGGGAGTTGCAATCTGGGATGAAATTTCTACATCAAAAATGCTTATTTAGACATCTGGGAGCCTCCTGCATTTTAACTGAGATGTTTTTATCAGTAATTTGCTTGCATTGTTTCCCCAAACCAAGGATTATCACTCACCAGAGGTGGTTAAAAGCAGGATAAATGTGACCATGCTCCGCTGAGGAGGTAAATAGGCGGATGAAGTGATTTTTTTTTTTCCCCCCAGCAGTTGAAACAAGAAAAAGAAAGAAATCCCACTTTCCCAAAGGATAATCCAGCTCATCTGCTCCCTTGGACAAACCCCACCCTTTAAAAAGTGCATCAGGGAAGAAATCCTTGGATTTCTTTTCTCACCGAGTGCCACGTGTGCCCAGCTCCGGGGCAATCCCTCCTCCAGGGCCGGGGCTCTGGGGTTCCACGTGCACAGGAGCCCAATCCCACCCTGCAGCACACGGGATTGGGATGTGCTCCAACCCCCCTTCCCCAGGTGGTGCAGGAGCTCCTCTGGCCTCAGGGCTTCTTTAGACACGGACACAGTGGCACAGAGAGGAAATCCAAGGGAGGCAGAACCCCCTGGTCCCATCGAGACGATTCCTGTTTCCCCTTGGAAAGGGAACAGATCCTCAGAGTCTTCAGCAGCTTCAAACCTTCTCCAGCCCCCTCCTTTCCCACAAGGAATTACAAAGCTCCTTCACTTCTACATCCAGCCAGGAAGGAAAACTGAAGAGAGATTCTGTGCAAGTTTCCTGGCTCATGGAGTGCCCACACAGGCAGCTGGGAGCATCCCCTCCCTGCTCTTCCCAAAGAGCCTCGTGCTGGCAGTGCCACCTCTGCCAAGACACCAGGGAATTCCAGGAAAACTTGGTTTTCCCCAAGAAAAACACAGCAATTCTCTGCGTTATCCCAAATATAGAGGCAGCACTGTTAAAACCCTCTTTTTCTCCTGTTTCCACAGGGATGTGGTCCTGAGTGGCAGAGTTTCCTCTTCCAGCTGGAGCCAGGGATCCCTCGGTGTGTCCTTCAGGAAGGGGACTCCCAACTGCAGAGATTCCCTAAAGCCACTGGGACAGAGGGATTACAGAAGACACCAGAGGAGGCAAAGCAACAGCACAGCCTCAGCATCCTCAAGCTTCCAGAAACACATTGCAAAGAGAATTATTTTGGGACAATCTTTCAAAGATTCACAAGTGGCGTTTCCTGAAAGCGCAACGAAGGAAGGAAGAAAAAAAAAAAAAGAAAAGGGACTCGGGAGGAATGGGGAATTATTTTAAACCATCCCCTAATCTAGTTCAGGATGCAAAAATGCAAATAACCATCGGAGCTGGTGCCTATTTTTACTCTGCATCACCCTAACGCAGCGAGTCGGGTTGTTGGAGAGGAGAACGGACTCGGATTTGCACGGCAGGGACTCCCCAGGATCGCCGGGTCACAACTCCGCCGCCGCGGCCCTTTAAAGCAGAGGCTGCTGATGGAAATTCGTTTGCTGCTGGAGCAGGGAATGAGCAGGAAGAGCCACGGGATAAGCTGGTCCTTGGTTGCTCTGGAAGGCTGCCATGTCCACGGCCATGCCCATTTGGTGCTGGGGGAAGGCGGCAGTGCCGGGGACGCTCGGGAAGGGCTGCGGCAGCGCGGGCTCGGGGCCGGGGCTGCGGGGACACAACAGCGACCACGCTGACAGGGCAGCTCAGGGCCAGCCCTCTGCCCTCCCACACCACCCCTGGCACCCCCAAAACAAGCTGGGAGCTGCCAAAATATGCAGTTAGAAAAGAAAGTGACCAAAATGGTCATTTTTGAGGGTATTTCATGTTTTGTCGGCTGCAGAAATAGGATTTTTTACATGCATGCTCTCAGCTTAAATCAGCTCTGGCCTTGCAGTTTCCCCTGTTACTCCTCCATGTTAATAAACAGTTTCCCAGGAATTCCATACTTTTCATGCCTATAACATGGCAGTTTTTTATGGTTTTTGCAGGAAAAACGTTTTCACCCTCAAAATTCTTTCAGTAGTTCAGTAATTCTACTACGTAACTTTTAATCTTACTTTTTAACTTATTCTTTCTTTTTAACTTACCCTTCCTAACTTATTCTTTCTTTTTAACTTACCCTTCCCAACTTTCTCTTTCTTTTTAACTTCCCCTTCCCAGCTTATCTTTTCTTTTTAACTTACCCTTTCTTTTTAATTTACCCTGCCTAACTTATTGTTTCTTTTTAACTTACTCCTACTATTTAATTGTTAATCTTTGGTGCTTGGGTGCTTAAAGCTGAGGTCAGAGGTTCCTTTTCAACCTTCCTGGGAAACCTCCTCGTGCAGGATGGATTTTATCCTGAATAATGCTCTCAGTGCTCCCTGGTTTAGTAAAATGGGTGTTTTCCTCTCAAAATGAGGCGTCACTAGATGGAAATGCTACAAGAACATGCAAAGTGACAAGATTCCAACCCCAAAAGAAGAATTTGCTGGGTCCATACCTTAAATAAGCAGCTGGAGGTGGCTGAGTGGCTGCAGAGTTGATGCTCTGGGGCAGAGACCTCACCTGGCCCACCTGCTCCGGGGCCAGGCTGTATCCTGGGGACATGGACACTCCCTGGATCATGTAATTCCCACTGGGAGGCTGCACAGGGTACGACTGCAAATCAAATCAAACCCAGGAGGTTTGGTGCTCAGCACGCTTTGGAACGAACCCACCACAACATTCTAAAGCTGGCAGCAAAAAAATCTGCAGTTTCTTCACGTTCTGGTTTAAATAATGAAAGTTTCCCTCCAAATTCAGGTGGCACGGGCTGGAGCTGCTGGCGGGGTTTGGATTTGGGATAATCAGGTTAGTCCCAAATAAAGCCCAGCATTACCCTGCATTTCTAGGCACCAATCTTGGGAGGAAACAGCAAACTCCAGTTGCCTTACGGCTTAAATTACTTTGTAACCTCCCAAACATAATGAATTTTCCGTCGTTACCGGGAGTTGAGGACACAGAATTACTTTTAACTGACATATTTTCAGATCTGCCAGTTGCTATGGCAACTATTCTTTTCCCCACTGAACAATTAACACCAAACTAAAATTCACTTCAAGCAAAAAAACCCCTCGTTCTGTGCTCTTTGAAAATCCCTGCTCCCCCTCCGTGTTTATTCCTCACAGCATCATTAGGGACGGGGTGAAACAGTTTGGAGCACAGATACAACGTGTTTAGGACTGATACAAAATGTTCATTTTTCTAAGGGCTAAAAGGAGCTAAAAGCAGAGTGCTTCTATATTTAGCAAAAAAAATACCCCGGGGATTAATCCACCGATATTCCAGTTCCCTCCCATCCCCACTATTAGATAAGAAGGGGAACATTTTACTTGGAGATTGACGTGACTCACAGCAAGAATCCTCCACCGAGCTGCTGCAACACCCAATTCCAACTGCGAGGAATGAATTATGGAAGGGATCTTTGGGAATTTTCAACAGTGGCCAAGCAAAACCTTCTGTTCTGGTGCATAAATCCCAATTTCTTGCAAAGGCAACGTCAGATTGCTCGTGGGCTCCCTTTGGTTTTTGGCTGGGATTTTTTTTTTTTTTTTTGAGAACGGGGGTAAGTAGCAGAGAATTTCCAGATTCCAGGGAATTTCCAGATTCCAGGGAATTTCCAGATTCCAGGGATACTGACCTGCACAGAGACTCCAGAGGAGGTGGGTGGGAATTGTGCAGGGTGCTGGAGTTTGGAGTAGGCTGAGTACATGGGGCTCTCATTCATCAGTTTGTTGTAGAGCTCCAGAGCTTCCAGAACCTTCACGTTCAGTTCGGATAACTCGGAATGTTTCCTGTTCCAAAACAAATGGAGAGGCCACTGAGCTGATGGGACAGCTTACATGGGGAGGAAAGAACAGAAGGGAAAAAAAAAAAAAGAAAAAGAAGCTCCTAAAAGGTCAAATTTTTACCCATTTATATTGAAAAATTGCTGTCGTGGGACTGGAAGGAAAATCCAAGAGCTGGCCAAGCACTGCTGGCACCAAACCAGTAATTCCCAGGTGGAATTCCCTGTTCTTTTCACCCCCAAATATCCCCAGGAGTCACAGATTCATGGAATGGTTTGGGCTGGAAGGGACCTTCCTTCAAAGATCTAATTCCAGCCTTCTGCCACGGACACCTCCCACCATCCCAGGGTGCTGCAGCCTGGCCTGGGACACTGCCAGGGATCCAGGAACAGCCACAGCAAACCTGGGAATTCCAGCCCAGCCAGGAATTCCTTCCCAATATCCCACCCAAATCTCCTCTTTCCCAGTGGGAAGCCATTCCCTGTGTCCCCAGTCCCTCTCCATTTTCCTCATCAGCTCCTTCAGGAATTGGGCAGCCACCCCTGAGCAGGGAGAGGTGAGGATAACATGGAATAATAATCCCCAACAGACTGAGAATTCCAACCTCCACACAGGCTGGAGAAGGCTACAGCCACAAAATGCCAAAATATAAGATCATCCATGACCTGTGCAGTGAATTTTGGGAGAGCAGCAATCAAATCTCAGTCAGCACACTCAGAACTTGGTATTTCAGCATTAAAAACATAAAGGTAAAGTCGAGAAATTTTTTCTTGCAACGTTTTCTAGCCTAAGAGATGAAAGCACCAAAAAATATAATGAAAACTGCCCAATTTGAAGGAAATCAGTGAAGAAACTGTGCTCACCTATCTATCTCTTCTAGTTTCTCATCTATCATTGGACCCATCTGCTGGCAAATATCTGCGAAGACAAAGCGTTGAGGCAGTCGATGTCTTGCACAATTAAATGTTTAAATGCAGCCAAAAATATTTGATCCAGCTACAGTAAAATTAATTGCTTGTTTATTTCAGGGTTGGGATTGGTGGATGGATCTTGCAAAGCTCAGGCATTTTACAGAGCTGGGAGTTATGCAAATGACTCTGCTAAACATGGAGCTGGCTTGGAACTATTAAAAAAATTCAAATTATCCCCAGAACCCCACACACTCCCACGGTGAAATAAGCCTTCTCCAGCACTGTTAGTACAGAGCACAGCTCCCCTAAGCTTAAAATACACACAAAGAACTCCCAGCTCAATCCACAAAAGGTAATTGTGAGAGGAGAAGTCATAAAAAAAGAGCTCGTTTAGTGCTGCGAGTACCTTCTGAGTCGAGAAGATCTGGAGAGTCAAGCTTTAAATCCGTGGGATCTATGCTCTGAAGGACCTGCAGTGTTTTATCCATCTTATCCTGAAAGGGGAAGCCAAGACGAAGAACTTTGATTTCTCAGCCACGCCAAGATTGGTTTAATATTCAAACAAAAGTTCTTCAGAGACAAAGAATCATCTGCCAACGTTCAGCACCCAAAGAATGTAAAAAGCCCTGCAATATTTTTATTTGGAAGTGGCTCCATACCTCATCAATATAAACTGGCTCAGGCTCTGCTTTCTTAATTTCTTCTGCAGTGTCCTCAGGAACAGAGATTTTATCCACAGCTGCTGAAAGAACAGAGATGAGTTTCTCTTCTCTCTGTTGCTGTGATAACTTCAAACAAACATTTGCTCCTTGTTATTTTTCTGTGTGAAAAGACACTGTGACATTTGAAAATAGCAATTTGCTGGATTTGTAAATATGCTGCTGACAAGGAATTATGGTGAATCAAACCAAAATTCTGTCACAGAAAAATGGTAACAACTTAAAAGAGAAATAGAGGCAGAAATTAAAGCGAGTTACGGAGTGATCTGTGCTTGATTGTTTGAAACAAGGGCAGGATGTCTCACAGCTCTTTTCCTGGGGCTGATAAAGGAAATTATTTCACTGCTGGGCTAATTAGGATTGCAGCACAAAGCTGCCTTGGTGAAATGAGCCATCATTTCAGCCTTGGTGAAATAATCCATCCACCATTTCAGCAGGTAACTCACCTGCCTCGGGCTCCACAGTCAGGTCAGAGGTGACGAAATTGGACGGGAACAGCCCCACTCCTCTGTGGTTCTCCCCTTTCCACCAATTGGCATCACTGGGGAATAAAAAAGGATGACAGAACTCTGGGGTGAACAGAGCCAGGGACATATTTGGGGTTTTTACTGAAAACTTGAGGTTCAGAGATGTATTTGGTGGGTTTTTTTGACCAAAACCCTGTGATATCTAAAAGAGAGTATTTGCAGGGATGAGCACAAAGCCAAACAGGAGCTGGGGCAGAGGGGAGGGAAGAGGAATCAGGGGATCACTGAAAATGGAACACAATTCATCAGTTCTTTACATTGATTACTTGCCAGCCCTTTAAAGCTGTCTATATCCCTATAGGTGTTAACAACAATCATCATTTTAGCTGTTTTAAATCAGCTTTATTCCTGGCAAATGTGATTCTTGATAGCCAGAGGTTTAACAATTGCTGCAAGCAGATGGAATGTGATGCCAACGCATTTTGTGTCATTATGTCAGACAACCAATTAAGATTTATCTTCAAAACTACAAACTGGATGAAATACTCGAGGTTCTCCCTGGACTAAAAGTGATTTGAGGTCAGAAACCAGGATTTTGGAAAGATGAAAGGAAGAGGAAGGGATGTGAGGGAGGGCAGAGCGACAATTACATTTCTGTGGGGAGGGGGGAAAAAAAAAACCAGCATCAGAGGAAAAATGTGCCACCCTGAGAAAACAACGGTGGTGGAACAAAGTCAGCTCCACCTGAGCGTGTATTGTACCTGTCATCCAAAACAAAAATAATTTCTCCACTTTTAAAGGTGAGCTCATTGTCCTCGACAGCTTCAAAGTCATACAGAGCTCGCACCTTCCTCAGGCTCGGGGGGTTCTGTGGCATTTCTGCAGAGGGGTACAAGGATTTGGTTTCCATTTGCTGCTGTTTCTGCTCTTGCAAAGACAATTCAATAGCTGCAGAGAGGAAAAGAACAAGTTTGTGGGGTTTGTCCCTGGAGACAAAGCAGCTGGAACTGCTGGTTTGACAAAAAGAGGATTTATTGCTTTTGTTTGAACAAGGCCTGTGCCTGCTGCTGTAGTACTGGAAGTTGATGTTTAAAATTAAATGGGGGGAATGTGTCTAACCCCAAATCCTCACGGATGAGACAAACACCTGCAAATCCACAATTCCCAACCTGCTGTGCCCTTGATTTCAATCCTGTGCAGCAGGAAAGGGCCCAAATTCCCAAATTCCCCTGCTTTTTAACAGAACTTCTGGAGTCTAAACCCAAGGCTGACACAGCAACTCACCTTTGGCTATATCCTCATCTTCTTTGGATTTACTGGACGAGGAGCTATTCTTAGCAGCATTGGTGGGAGCCTGCAAAGGTGGCAACAACAGAGGAGCAAATGAAAATGAAATCTCCACAATTATATATTTAAAAAAATTAGCACTGAGTTGTTCCTGATCAGGTGGAATGCAGGTGATCTCCTAGAAATAAAAATCACCACTCTCCAGGGTTTTTTTCTGTTTTCAGCAGGGAAAAAAGGTCAAATAAATCCTGAGATTTAGTTGAAATAACTAATCATTGTTTTAGTCATATTTATTACAGCCAGACTTCTCATTTAAATGACTCTTTTCCACCTTTATCTTTCTCTCCTCCCTTCAAGACAGAAGATGCTCCAGTTGGGAGCTGCTGACTTAAATCCTACAATTCTCCCCAGCAGCAGAGTGAAATCATTCCTGGAGTTTTCATTCCCACCAGGAACTGCAATTGGGTGCCAGTGCTCAACCCTTCCATGTTTCTGCCATATGTTTTACACATTGATCAGATTTAGAAGTGAAAACATCTTTGTGGAGGAAGGAGGGGTTGTAAAAGTTAAAAAACTCACAGCGTTTGTAGAAGTTAAAAAAATTTCTGCGTTTCATACAGAGGAAAGTAAACTTTGTGTAAAGGAAATTGTAACAGAAATTGTCATTTCAGTTTTCAGGACTGAATAATAACATGGAAATATTTAGAAGTATCAATAATAAAAGTCAGGAAAAAAAAAACCCCACCTGGCATCATATCTGCTGTTAGATTGGGCATAACAAACCACCAAAGTGAAAAATAAAACACTCCTGGAAAAGGGGATTTGGGAAAGGGAGATCCCAGAGCATGGGATCCATCAGTATCCCAAGGCAGCTCTCACCTGGGATCCTGCTGCAGGGAAGGTGACCCCTTCTTCCTTCAGGGATTTGATGGTTGCAGATATTAAACTACATTGTGGGTCTTTCTGGAATTCTTCTGACCACTCCACCATGAGGGTTTTTAGCTTTTCACACACTTTTGGGTGAGCCTGGGAAACAAAAATTGGAGAAAAAGGGATGTTTGAGCCTCAAAATGGACAGAAAGAGTTGTTACCAAAATTGTTACCAATCCCATTTTACTATGAATATGGTTAATTGTTAATAGTTGTGTAAACTGAGAAGATTTGAGGAGCAGAGTGTAGAATATCTGGCCTCTTATACCCTGATCTGATATTTCAGAGAACATGCTGAGCTCCTGGAGCACTAATTCTGGAGAAATTCAGGCTGCCTACCACCCTTATCCCAAATTTCTGCCTCTCTGTGTTACTCACCCTCCATCTAACCTCCATTTTCTCTTCATTCCTTCTCAGGTGTGTTGTTTCCCACTTCCCAACCACAGAAATTGGTCTGATATAAGCCACTGTCTTTCCCTACAAGAAATCCTTTCCCTACAATCCAACCTTTTCTGGCCTCTGCAATTTCTCCTCAACTGCCAGGACAGGTTTGTGCCCAGCTGAGAGAACTTCACAAAAACCTGATCTGTGTCTCCTTGAATCAGCTCTTCCCACAAAAAAAAAATAAAGGAATTATCCAGAAGGATAATCCATAGGGACAGCTTCTATTCCCAAACTGGGAGCTGAGCTGCAGGGACAGCCTGGGAAAGGAAGGGAATTTCCTTGGAGTGGGGACAAACCACGAGCAGTCCATGCCCTGCCTGGAATCCCTGTGGCTCCCATGCTCCTCCCCACACCCTGGCACTGGGACAAGATTCCCAAGGAATCCCATCACACTGAGGGCTGGGAGGGCAGCAGGAGAACCCTGCCCAAAGCTGGGCTCCAGCCTGAATTCCATTCAAACACGAGCTCTGCTGGGCTCAGGATCAGCACAGACACTCTGTCACATGTGCCCGAACCCATTTCCTCCTGGAGAGGAAGGGAAAGGCACAATTCCACCCTTTATTCCTGCACGTGGGCCAGGGCTGGGGGGAAAGGGTCAGGAATTCCCAACAACACAGAAACTGTGCTCCAGAGCCCACCCCTGGGTGGGACCCCCGGGTTTCTGCCCACCCCTGGGTGGGATTCCTGCACATCCCTGGGTGGGATTCCAGGATTCCTGCCCACCCCTGGGTGGGATCCCAGGATTCCTGCACATCCCTGGGTGGGATCCCAGGATTCCTGCCCACCCCTGGGTGAAATTCCAGGATTCCTGCCCACCCCTGGGTGCGATTCCTGCACATCCCTGGGTGGGATCCCAGGGTTCCTGCCCACCTCTGGGTGGGACCCCAGGATTCCTGCCCACCCCTGGGTGGGATCCCAGGATTCCTACCCACCCCTGGGTGGGATCCCAGGATTCCTGCACATCCCTGGGTGGGATTCCTGCACATCCCTGGGTGGGACCCCGGGGTTCCTGCCCACCCCTGGGTGGGATCCCAGGATTCCTGCACATCCCTGGGTGAAATTCCAGGATTCCTGCCCACCCCTGGGTGGGACCCCAGGATTCCTGCACATCCCTGGGTGGGACCCCAGGATTCCTGCCCACCCCTGGGTGCTGAAGGTCAGTGTTGATGGAGCCAGGCTAATGGGAACACGGGGAGCACTTGCAGACCTATTTTTCCCACAGAAAGGCAGAAACACAAGAGCTGTGAACTCATTTTGCTTCCCAGCAATTTTATTACTTTCCTTAATTGCTCTGCTCAGCCTCTGATGAGTGCAGGGCTCCCGTGGATCTGAAAACTCCTTTTTAACCCATTAACCAGCTTTGCCTCCAACTAGAGCAAGAATTAGGGAAAAGCTGCTCCTGCTTGTTCAGCTCCTCAGATTTAGATCCCAGCAGCTGCTTGACCCCAACCATTCCAGTCTCCTTTTCTCAGTTGTTTTCTCATTCAACACTCCCAGAATCTCTAAAAACTGAAAAGGATTGTCTGTGGCTTTATCCTTTTCCTTGTAAGAATGCCATTTCACTCCCTCATAATTTTCCCTTTCCCTTCAGCCCAGGAATTTCCTCCAAGCCTAATAAAAACTCCCTCCAAGAAAAGCTGCACTTATCATGATCAAATTAATGGAGCTCAGGAACACAGGTTTTAATTAAAACTGCTCGTGTAACTTTGTAAAAATTGGCAGGATTATCAGCTGTGAATTCTTTAACAGATTGGTTTTTTTTTCAGAGTAAAAATTACACAAATCTCAGTGAAAACACAGCACCAGAACTAGAAAACGGGCATTAACTACCACATTAATTTGGAGAAGTTCCCAAAATAACCCTCACCCCCCCAGGATTGAAGGTTCTAAAACAATTACCTTGTTGATTACAGCTCGGGCTTCGGTGGCAAAATCCCTGGAACACACTTCCAGGTGGAAGATTTTCCCACAGTTTGAGACACAGGCTCCTAAAAGCTGACAGCAGAAAGACAATTGGGAAAACGCAGGGGAGGGAGAAAAGTGCAAATCAAAAAAAAATTGGTGCAAATCATCGAAAATAAAAGGTAATTTCAGCACTGACATTGATTTACTGAGGGTAATCAAGATATTAATTGATTGATCAGTAGATATTTAATTGCTGCATTCCATGAGGGTTTTTTAGGGGGAAATTTGGGGGTTTACTCACTGTGAGAGCTTGCAAAGCCACGTGGGGAACTTTGTGGTTCATTCTCTTCATGATGGCTTTGAGGCAATCCTTGGCCCTGCAAAGGAACAAGAGAATTGAGGATAAATGGGAGTGACAGGAGCTGTGCAAGGAACGAGCCCAAACCCCCACCACAACTGAACTGACTGAACAAAAACGCCACCAAACCTGAATTTATTGAACAAAAATGTCACCAAACCTGAACTGATTGAACAAAAATGGCACCAAACCTGAATTTATTGAACAAAAATGTCGCCAAACCTGAACTGATTGAGCAAAAACGGCACCAGAACTGAGCTGCTGAGCAAAAACGTCACCAAACCTGAATTTATTGAACAAAAATGTCACCAAACCTGAGCCTAATGAGCAAAAATGGCACCAAACCTGAACTGATTGAGCAAAAACGGCACCAGAACTGAGCTGCTGAGCAAAAATGTCACCAAACCTGAATTTATTGAACAAAAATGTCACCAAACCTGAGCCTAGTGAGCAAAAATGGCACCAAACTTGAGCCTGTTGGACAAAAATGTCACCAGAACTGAACTTATTGAACAAAAATGTCACTAAACCTGAGCCTAATGGGCAAAAATGTCACTAGAATTGAACTTATTGAACAAAAATGTGACCAGAACTGAACTTACTGAACAAAAATGTCACCAAACCCGAGACTGTTGAAGAAAAATGTCATCAAACCTGAGCCTATTGAGCAAAATTATCACCAGAACTGAGCTTATTGAACAAAAATCTCACCAAATCTGAGCCTACTGAACAAAAATGTCACCAAATGTCACCAAATCTGAACTTTTTGAGCAAAAATGTCACCAAACCTGAGCCTAATGGGCAAAAATGTCACCAGAACTGACCTTATTTAGCAAAAATGTGACCAGAACTGAACTTACTGAACAAAAATCTCACCAAATCTGAGGTACTGAACAAAAATGTCACCAAAACTGAGCCTAATGAACAAAAATGACACCAAACCTGAACTTACTGAGCAAAAATGCCACCAAACTTGAACCCCTCAGGGCTGGGCAGAAATTTACCCATTCCCAGTTTGTTTGTTTGTCCTCAGCTGGGTNGAACAAAAATGTCACCAAACCCGAGACTGTTGAAGAAAAATGTCATCAAACCTGAGCCTATTGAACAAAAATGTCACCAAATCTGAGCCTAATGGGCAAAAATGTCACCAAACCTGAGCCTATTGAACAAAAATGTCACCAGAACTGACCTTATTTAGCAAAAATGTGACCAGAACTGAATTTACTGAACAAAAATGTCACCAAACCAGAGCCAACTGAACAAAAATGACACCAAACCTGAACTTAATTGAGCAAAAAAGTCACCAAACTTGAACCCCTCAGGGCTGGGCAGAAATTTACCCATTCCCAGTTTGTTTGTTTGTCCTCAGCTGGGTGTTGGATTGGAAGAAATTCCCTTTTTTGTCCCCCCTTGGCATTCCATATCCATTCCCAAAAAAACTGCTGCCAGGCCAGGAAATAAAAGAAAAGTCCCCAGATAAAGAGATGATCCAATAAATGGTTATTTTAGTGGATTGAATTCCCACCTCTTGGATCCCCTTTTCCACAGCCTGAGGACACAAAGGTTTTTTGTAGTTTGTTTCAGCACAATCTGAGGTGAGTGGAGAATAACAAACAGAATTTTGAAATGCTTCTGCTGAGGGCTTTCCACACTTTAAATGAGCATTAATGGCTGGCAGGAGCTCAGGCACATCAAAGGCTTCATTAACACTGAGCTTTGGAACAGTTAAAAACATGAAATCCTAAAAAAAAAAAGAAAAAAACCAAAAAAAAAAGCTGATGCAGCATTTAAAAAATAGTATCACTGGCAGATACTCCAGCTGCTGGATTAGCAAAGCACAGAAAAGCCTCTGTGCCAGAAAAATGTAATTAGTCCTGATATTTTCATCTTATTCCACGTACAAACCATGCAACAAAGGCAATTCAGTTATTTTAAGTTGCAGTTTTATTTGGGGTAGGCAACAATCTTCATTGTTTTCAAAGGCAGAAAGGAAGAAAATGACACAAAAGTGAATTAAAATATTAAAAAATTAAATTATAACTCAGAATTTAGAATTTTATTTTCTATATGAATATATCTGTTTAGATTTAATTCTGCACCATATATGCTTCTATTTCTGCACGTGTAATTTTTTAAAAATCATTGAGTTTTTTAGAACATCCCTTCCTCCAAAGCCAGATTTCAAACAGTTCCCTCTACAAAAGTCTTGTGGCACTAAAAAATTTGATTTTTAATGAAGGATTAAAAGGATTTTTTTTTTTTTCCTTCAGGACTAAAGATTCTCAGATGGAGCAGATTTGCTGTTATTCCTTGTGGCAGGTAATCAACCAAAACCAAAACAAACCAACAAAAAAATTTTAATGTTAACTACAACTGCTAAAAATTCTGAATTATTTAAGAATTCTGCCTGTGCACTAATTGAGGAGGAATCCCAAATTCAAAAGATGCTATCACTCAAAAATTCAGCAAATTCTTCTGGCCACCACAGAATCACTGAAATTCCATTTATGCTCCACTCGGGCTAAACTGACTCCAAGTGATTTGTGCTTTGATCCCTTTTTTTTCCCCTTTTCTCTCCCATTCTTCCCAACAACCCAACACAGACAGATCTCATAAAAAGCCCCTGCTCTTTGCCAGGTGTTTTTCTGCACAGAAAGGATTTCACTTTCTCCTGCTGGCACAGCCACTTCCCCAAACTGATGCCAGATCATTAAATATGAATAACTCGGGCGCGCTGTGCAAAACTCCAGGGAAAAAAAAAAACCCAAAAAACTGGAATGTGCTCAGCACATACAGATTGCTCCGCTCACAATCCTGCTGGAACATTTCTTTGCAAGGATTTCAAAGCCAACTGGGTGTATTTGGGAGGGCTGAGCATTCTGAGATGTGTTTTCTGTGATGTTTCCTTGCTCACGGCAGCACAGAATTCCCTGGAATGCCGAGGCCCAGCTTACCCATTGGGAGTGCTCCCAACCCTGTCACAAATATCCATGATAAGCCCCCAGTCCTCACTGGTGTTGTATTCATTTGTAGCTTTCTCTGGAAAAGAAAAATAAGATTTATTAAGTGATTTGTTTATTTGTTGGGTTCAGATTCCATCAATAGAATGTATCCTTAATTAGTATTTCATGGATTGGTGGAATGATTTGGGTTGGAAGGAACCTTAAAGCTCATCTTGTTCCAATCCCTGCAGGGACACTCATTCTATAGATTAATTAATCAGGCTTAATGGTATTTATTTGTGCTTTTAAGTTTTCATTAGCCAGGTTATTTAAATCCCATGTAAATGCTGCAGTTGGAGTCAATAAACAGCAAATGAAATGTTTTATTGCATTTGCTGCTTCGAGATTAAGTTTTAACCAACTAAAGTCAATTTTATTTTGGCTGCTCAGCAGAAAGATTTCCACAAAGGGAACACAAACACAGCACCCACCAACGCTCCAAATCCCTTTTGTTCCAGACGGACAAAAGATGGAAATTTGGAATTCTGGTCACAATTTATCTTCACAAACTGGAATATTTACTAAGAGGAAGTGAATATGATTTTGAAACCACAAACCTCCTTCAAAACTTGCCCCCAAAATGACAAGACTGCTAAATTTTCTTTTAAGTGCATCAATATTTTAGGACATGAATAACAAATCAATGGATGTTGTGGAAAATAAATGAGTGCTCACAATTTTAAACACTTAAAAAAAATTAAAAAAGGAAAATGAAGCCAAATCAGCCTCTGGAAGCTGCAGATTCCCTGGATATACAACCCCTAAGTAGCGAAGAGATTCCTGAGGAGATCCTGAAATACTTCCCAAGGATCAAGTGAAGTTTTCCTGAGCCCTGAGTGGAAATCACAACCAGCTTTTCCTGCCATGGCAGAGATAATCCCAATTCTTCCACTGGGAACATTCCCAGCTCTCCCTGGAGCCTTCCCTTCTCCTGGGGAACATTCCCAGCTCTCCCTGTGTCCTTCCCTTCTCCAGGGGAACATTCCCAGCTCTCCCTGTGTCCTTCCCTTCTCCAGGGGAACATTCCCAGCTCTCCCTGTGTCCTTCCCTTCTCCAGGGGAACATTCCCAGCCTTTCCAGCCCTCTAACCAGGTTCATTGCATTATTATTAGTAGTAATAGCAGTATTGCACTATTTTTTCTCTTTTTTCCCAAGAAGGGATGGGCAATACACAGAAATTGGACCAAAATCTGAGGGAATCAGCACCTGAGGAGTGACCCAGGTGTGGGAATGCTGAAATCCTCCCTGTTCCCATCCCTCCCTCCCTGGGCTGCTGGCAGCTCCACCTCTGCACCTTCAAACTTCCAAAACATCTTCCTATTTCTGCCCTGAATTCCCTTGGGACAGGATCACCGAGCAAGATCTGGGTTAAAAAAACCCCAGAAATATCCCAAAATACAACATTGTTTCTCCACCTGTGTCAGCCTGCGTGCAAGAAACAGAAAATGAGCAGTGATTTAGCACAAAAATAAAAATAAAAATCACTGCTCAGGCGCTTCCAGCACAGAAAGTTTTTGTGCTAAACCAGTGCTTGTTTATTTTTTAGTGACTGTCACCACTAAAATCAACATTCCCTTGATCGCTTTGCCCAGGAAGTGAAATAAACCCTTGTCTGCACAGAAATAGTTCAGATTTTACACAAAGCATGGAGGAACTTCTCGCAGGGAAAAGCAAATATGGAAGGAATGGAGGTGAAATCCCAAGTGCTGTTTTCCAGGAGAAAAAGCAGGAAGACAGGGATGGAAGGCAGAGGTTTAACCCCACACACCTTCCTTTGCTGGCCTGGCCTTTGTGGAGCCTAATTAGAGAATTCCAGCCTGGGTTTAATTAGAGATCACAGCCAGGATGAAGCTGCAGTCACAAGGCAGCCCTACCTGCAATGACCCCTGCTCGTGGTATTATTATATCCTAAAAACATGAATTAAAATTATTCAAATAACTTTTCGCAATACAAATCCAGTTCACATTTTTAAAATGCGTTTTTTTGCTTGAGAAGTGTTTTGTTTCATTGAGGCCAATAATCTGAAAAGGAAATAATTTCATTTGTCTGTCCAAAAAAAAAAACAAACCCAAAAACCATTGGAAAGATTTGAGAGGGATTAATAGAGATTATATCCCAGAGCCTGGAAACACCAAGATGAAGGTGAACAACTCTTAATTTATGTGTAATATATAAATTACCTTAAATTATAATTTTGTGTTTATTGTATAAAATATATAAAGTATCTTTCATAATATTAAAAAAACCCAGTAACAGTGAGGCTGTGGTATATTGAAAATAATCAAGGCAGGATGAGGGAGCAGAGCAAAAATAATGTCAAAAAATGAGAAAGAAACATCATGAAAATGCAGGCTCAGAATTTAGGAATTTTAAGCAGTCAGATCAAAGTCTGGAAGATATTGTGTCTCTCCAGTTCAAGAAGAAAAGAAACACCCAAGCAACAGCAAGGGAAAAAAAAAAAAAAAGCCTAATTAGCTTTTCTTCAAATATTAATATTTGCAAGGTTTTAGCCTAAATGTTGAAGACAAGAATTATCCCTGAGAAATAAAACTGAGGACTGAGAAATAAAAACTTGATGTTTACAGGCTTCACCAGGAAGTTTTCGCCTCAGAATTGTGGAATTATTTAGATTGGAAAAGGCGGCCGAGGTCGTGAAGTCCAAGCAGTTCATAAAACAAACATGAAATAAATAAGTAAATAAACATTATTCTATAGTAGAAAAAATAGCAGAAAAACAAACTATCGAAAAATAGAAATGGAAATAAAATGTAAAGGAAATGGAAGGCCTTGGGGGCTGGATTAGGTAGGAAAAAGGAAAAGATTCTCCTGGAAAAGATTCTCCTGAGGAGCTCAGCAGCTGGGAACAGGAGAAGGAGGAGGATGCTCAGTTCTGGCACGGCAGGACAAAGGTAAGGAGCCCCAGAAGGCAAATCCAGCCCTGGAATGGACCAGGGAAACTTCCCAGGGAAACTGGGAATGTCCTCATGGCCCTCCTCAGCAATCCCTGGTGCCACTCCAAGCACCAGCAAACACTTCCACCAGCCTGGGAGAGAAGGGCAGGAAAAAACAAACATCAAAGGGAGGCAGCTGCTCCAGGGGGAAAAGGCCACGGAGAAGGACAAAGCTGGGAAAACAGCGAGTGCACGTGGACTCTGAACACAGCCAGCCAGGAAATTCTAAGCTTCCAAAAGTTTTGGAGGTTCCTGTCCAATAAATGCAGGCACATTCCTCAAGAGCAGCATTCCAGAGGGTTCTCCCGTGATGTGCAGCCCAGACACATCCCAAGGCTCTGTGGGGTTGGAACCACAGGAACAATCCAGCCGTGGCACGGGAAAAAATAACAGAAAAATCAACTATCGAAAAACAGAAATGGAAATAAAATGTAAGGGAAATGCAAGGCCTTGGGGGCTGGATTAGGGAGGAAAAAGGAAAAGATTCTCCTGGAAAAGATTCTCCTGAGGAGCTCAGCAGCTGGGAACAGGAGAAGGAGGAGAACAAAGATCAAAGGGAAGCAGCTGCTCCAGGGGGAAAAGGCCATGGAGAAGGACAAAGCTGGGAAAACAGCGAGTGCACGTGGACTCTGAACACAGCCAGCCAGGAAATGTTAAGGTTCCAAAAGTTTTGGAGGTTCCTGTCCAATAAATGCAGGCACATTCCTCAAGAGCAGCATTCCAGAGGGTTCTCCCGTGATGTGCAGCCCAGGCACATCCCAAGGCTCTGTGGGGTTGGAACCACGGGAACAATCCAGCTGTGGCACAGGAAAAAATAACAGAAAAATCAACTATCGAAAAATAGAAATGGAAATAAAATGTAAGGGAAATGCAAGGCCTTGGGGGCTGGATTAGGTAGGAAAAAGGAAAAGATTCTCCCAGAAAAGAGGAGCTCAGGGTTCTCCCAGTGATGTGCAGCCCAGGCACATCCCAAGGCTCTGTGGGGTTGGAACCACGGGAACAAATCCAGGTGTGGCACGGGAAAAGCCACAAATAATTCTAAAAATAAACTCCAGAAAAGTAAAAAAGGAAATAAAACCAAAGGGAAATGTAAACCCTCGAGGGGTGAGGTGGGGAAAGGAGCATTCCCTTTTCCCCCCAGAGGTGTTCCAAGGAAAGAGCAGCTCTGGGTGATGAGGCAGCTGGATCTGCCCCATTGCTGCAGCCAACAAAAGGCACCAAATTTCCAAACTCAGCACCTCCCCAGCCCACCCACATGTGACAATCTGATATTTTACATGGTCTGATCTACAACAGAATAATAATTGTTTTAAAGCTTCAACAGACAAAGCTTTCCTGGCAAGGGACTCTAAGATTTAGCACAAATAATTCAGATTCCTACTCTGTTGACTTGCTAAATTTGAATAAGTGATAATAATAAATGATAAATAATTAAAATATTGAAGAAAAAAATACACTGAGTAAAGTTTCAGAAACTGGAAGCAAACACAGAGTCCCATTTTTGACGTTCTGCAGCCTGGGAGTCCCTGAAGCATTTAGGTTTGTTAAGGAATCCTGTAGAGTTCAAAAACAATCCACTTGTACAAACCCATCAGTTTGAGCCACACAAAATGAGAGCGTGCTCACACAGCAAATTGCACCAGGGAGTTGAAATTAGAAATAATTTTTTAAAAAAAGTAATAAATAAAATAAGGAACCAGCACAAATTCTACTACAAACAAAACAGTGACTGTGTGGCCACAAGAGCACTCAGTCTCTTCCATTTTGGCCGTGACAAAAATCCCAGGAATGCTGAATTCTTCTCTTTCCTATGATCCTAAGGAGAAAGCTGAGGCCAGTGTCTTGCTTATTTCACTGCTTTTTTTCGGTGCTGCCATTCAGAACTGACGTTGTGTAACAAAAGAATGACACTGAGCACGAGTTTAAGACAGCACAAGTCAGGGCAGGACACAAAACAAAACAACTGAGTCACCGTCTTCACCCCAACTCCCGGCAGGTTTTGTAACCACTGAATCACAGAATGTCCTGAGCTGGAAAAGATCCATCAGGATCATCCAGTCCAACTCCTGGCCCTGCACAGACGCCCCAACACTCCCCTCATGTGCCCAGTGTGGTTCTAGGGAAGCGACTGGGAAGCTGGAAGAAATCACCAATAAAAGGATGAAAAGCAGCTGATGTTACAGCAGCCACAATTNGCTGATCTCACAGCAGCCACAATTCCCTGAATCCCTGAAAACTCAGCAACACCACGGGAAGGGCAGGAGGCACAGAGACACCTCAGACACGCTGGGAAACATCAGGAGTCTGAGCAAAACGAGACACAAAACATTCCTTGGTGCTGCTGAGGGTAAGGGAGAGAGGGACTCACTGATCCTTTCCCTGCCAGAGCCCCCAAAACCAGCCAGGATGTGTCAGGAGCAGCCAGGGATCCCCTGGAGCTGCAGTGCCCTGGGCTCACCACAGGGACAGGAGGAACCCCAGGATCATTTTGGTTGGAAAAGCCCTCCCAGCCCATGGAGGTTGTGCCCCATGCCCACCTTGTCCCCAGCCCAGAGCTCTGAGTGCCACCTCCAGGAATTTCTGGGACACCTCCAGGGATGGCCACTCCAAACCTCCCTGGGCACTTCCAATCCCTGAGCTCCCTTTCCATGGGGAAATTCCACCCTGACCTCCCCTGGCCCAGCCTGAGGCCGTTCCCTCTCCTCCTGTCCCTGTTCCCTGGCAGCAGATCCCAAATCCCCCCCGGCTGTCCCCTCCTGGCAGGGAATTCCAGAGAGGGAAAAGATCCCTCTGGATCCTCCTTTTCTCCAGGCTCAGCCCCTTTCCAGCTCCCTCAGGAATTCTCCAGCCCTTTCCCAGCTCCCTTCCCTTCCCTGGCCCTGCTCCAGCCCCTCAGGGTCTCCCTTGCCCTGAGGGGAAAATCAAAAAGTGGGAGAAAACGTGAGGGGGGAAAAAAAAGTGAGGGAAGTCTGAGGAAGGCTTTGATGGAGAGATTTTCTCTCCTGGATCCTCCTTTTCTTCAGGCTGAGCCCCTTTCCCAGCTCCCTCAGGAATTCTCCAGCCCTTTCCCAGCTCTGTTCCTGTCCACGCTCCAGCCCCTCAGTGTCCCCCGTGTCCCAGATCTGTCCCCAGCAGTGCCAGCACAGGGACGGGCACTGCCCTGGGGCTGTGTCACACCGGGGCTGGCACAGCCCAGGGGCCTCTCGCCCACCTGGGCACTGCCCTGGGCTCATGTCCAGCCACTGTCACCAGCCCTTCCCAGAGCCTTTCCCAGCTTTCCAGACACTTCTCCCAGCCCGGAGCATTCCCGGGCTCAGTGTGACCCAGCCGCAGGATGCGGCTCTCGGCCTTGTTGGCTGTGGCACCGTCGGCCTCACCCCACGGATGCAGATCCCTCAGCACGGCCACATCCCACCCAGACCCGTGTCGTTCCTGAATTTGCCATCCCAACACTCGATCCCCTCCTCCAGATCAGCCACCGAGACATCCAACAAGACCGGGCCCAACACTGATCCCCGGGGGATCAGCGGCAGTGGAAGGCAGAGCACGGAGAGGAGGGAAACAAGGAGAGAAGAAGAGGAGGAAAAGGCGAAGAAAAAAGACGGAGAGAAAACGTAAGAGGAAAAAGACGAGGAAGAAGACGAGGAAGAAGACGAGGTAGGGAACGTAGAGGAGGAAGAAGAGGAGGTAGGGGACGAAGAGGAGGAAGAAGAGGAGGTCGGGGACGAAGAGGCCGCCCCGCCGGGTCCAGCCACCGCCCCGCCGCCCCGCCGCTCACCCACGTCCTGCTCGAAGGGGTTGGGGGCGAAGAGCGGCATCTCGGCCGCGCGGTGCCGCCGCTCCCCCCGTACCCACACACCCGGCCGGAGCCGCCGCCTCGGCCCGCTCAGCGCACGGGGCTGCCCCGCCGCGCCCGCCCGCCCCTCGCAGCGAGCGCCGCGGCCGCAACGCCGCCAACCGCCGGGAGAAGCGGCCGGGCGGGGTGACGGCGGAGCCTTCCCGAGGAGCGCGGGGGAACGGGGCGGGCGGCGGCCCCGGGAGCGCGGCGGCGGCGGCAGGCGCTGCTCGGGGCAGCCCCGCGGCGCGGGGGCCTCGCGGGGGAGGAGCGGGCGGGGAGGTGCGGACGGGGCGGGAGCGCTGCGGGCGCCCCTGACGTCACTACGGCGCCGTGACGTCACGCGCCGCCATGTTGCGGCGGTGTCTGAGGGGGGTCGGGGCCGCGGCCCCGAAATTAAAATTGTCTGAGGGCACAAATTGCGTTGTCTCCGTGGGTGTGAGGCGGGGAGTGCGGCTGAGGGGTGGCTGAGGGGATGGTGGGTGGGCAGTTCGTCCTGACATCTCAACAGCAAGAGTTTAAAAAAAAAAATCAAATAAAAGTAGTTAACAATTGGAAATACTCAACAATTTTCCCATGAGAGCTACAGGGAGAAGGGGGTTGTGAAACAGGGTCCTGCCTGATTGTTGTCAAGCGTGGAATGTGTAAAGCTTTCCTTCAGGAAGGATGTTCTTTGATGTTCGATCTTTGTCGCTCCCAAGCCAAATCAACAAGAAAGGCGATGCAATCGGTGAAACAGAGCAGCCAGCGAGTGTCAGAAAAACAAATTACTCGTGGGTGGAACCGCCTGGTTAAATTCAGGGCTTGCCACCTTCAGCGATGTCAGTAGCCGGTGAGGCTAACAAAGTTCAGGAGGAAGGATTCCCAGTGGTAGGGGATCCAGGGAATGCAGGATTTCCAGGCCACGAAGACATCTGGCAGAACCCCCAAGGCAAGGAAGAAACCAGCAAACCCAACTCAGCAGGTGTGCTTAAATCAGCTCCGGCTTGGGAAAAAGGGAATCCTGGCAAGGGGCAAGATCACAATGCAAGAAACGACCCGACCCCAAACAGGAGAAGGGCTGGGCATGGGATTAATTAGCATGAGGAATGAGAGAATCATTAACCAGCAGAAGAGAGGACGCTAATTAATAACGGGAGATGAGGGATAAGGGACCATGGCTGAGGAGAGGATGGGATAAGGGGCTCTGGAGGGACGTTGTTGGGGACATTCCATAGGGAACGTGGCTCTGGAGGGACCAGTGACAGGACAGATTTTTGGGATGCGTGGCCCCCCAAAAATCCCCTTTATGGGCACGCCTGAGCACCACCTGTCCCCATCCCCACTGTGGGACCAGCAGGAGCTCCAAGCCCTCCTTCCTCTGAGGATCAAGGTGCCCGTGGATGAAGTGGGATGAGGCAGGGATTGCGGGCAGCACCAGGAGCCTTTGGGATGTGCAGAGTCATCTTGGAGGGAGCCTGAGTCACGGTCGGTCCTGATGGAGCCACTGCATTACTCACTGCCTGTTCTTGAGTCATTCCCAAAGAACCTGGGGGAAAGTGCGGCACAGTGCCCGATCCTGGGGAAAGGCCAGGAATCTGGAAGTCCAGCACAAATCACTTTAGAATTCTTAAAAGCTTCCTGTGTGATTCAGTGATATTTCCCTGCCCACTCACCTCGAATTTCAGGGGCCACATTCCTTTCCTCAGCTGTAACACCAAAGTGTAAGACTTAGAGACACTTAAGTTTCATTTGCACGTGTGAAAACGACATTTTTTAGCATATTTTATGCAGAGTTTGAATTCTTATATTGAAATTAAAAGAAATGGAATTATACACTTGAACAATTATAAATTATTATTATATTTATTAAAATTTGATTTGGAGAACGCACTGATCTTCCTTCAAAAATTTAACAGTTCGTGTTTTTTTTTCATGAAAAGAGCTCCTGTTTTTTGAACGTTTTGTACATCAAAACATTAGTTTTTAAATCAGCTGTGATGGCCCGGGGTTATCAAACCTCCTTTGTCGGGTTTTTTGATTCTGAAATTCCGTCAAATCATCAAGATTTGATGGAGACCTTCAAGTTCAACTCGTTCAAATGGATGGACTGTGGCTGAGGAGATGGTGGAGGTCTAATTAGTGTGGCTGCTCCACGTCCCTCCCGTTTTCCAGGCAGTCTGGATTTTCCAGGGATCCCGGCTGTCTGCAGGTGGCACAGTTGCCTCACATTCCCGGCCACCCTTTGCCATCCCGAACGGGCTGCTGGAAATCACCTCCTGTCCGATTTCTAAAGCAAAATGGAGAGTCTTTCCCGAGGTCTAAATTCACTAATTGCATCGAAACTTCTGATTTTCATTTAATGAATCAGAGCGAGAATGGCATTAATTGGTCTAATTGCCTTAAAAAAAGGGAGGATGGACCCATTAGTGCAGGAAGGCACCAAACTGGTGTTGTCCTGCCAAAGTAGGCATTTGTAATGGATCCTGGTTAATTCCAGGTATTAATTTGAGAGTTTTGGCTTTTACTGACTCCACGCATCCCACACGATGCAACAGCCGCAGCAGCTGGGCACGGAAATGAAGGGATGGCTCCTGCATTCCCGTTGGGTTTGTCACCTCCAATCAAATGGCATTCTTCTCCGTGGAGCTTTGCTCTGCTTTTCACCTGGACGTGGTGGGACAGTGCAGCCAAGACCACCTGGAAAGGAAGGATTGGGAAGGACCTTCTGCCCAGTCTGAGTGTCCCAGGATCAAGCAGCCGTGGGGAATGTCCAGTCCAGAAGCACCTACAGAACTCCTGCTCCGGGTGACACCACAGCCAAAGGACAATTCCCAGAGGAAAAATCCCACAGGAAATGGTAAAATCAACGACAACGATACAGAAGGGAAAAGAAAATATCAGGGCGCTGCTATCCCAAGTCATGGAGGAACAAACTATTCCTTAAGGAGCAGCAAGAAGCAGGAGAAGAGGACAGAAAAATGATATAAAAAGAAGCTGTTTCCAAACCTGTTTTTCCAGACTCTGGATCTGGGAATCTCTTTCTCCCTGAGCAGTGTGTGCCCCCGTGTCCCAGCTGTGTCACCATCATCAGGCCCAGCCACCTGCGTGGTGTCCATATCCCTGATGGATCCAAGGGGGGGTTGAAGGAAATCTCTGCTCCCCCCTCCTCCCTGCCCTGTCCCACATCCAGGGGCCAACTCAGCTTTCCCAGTTTCTTTGTTACAAAATGTTGTCATAATATTTAATCTCCAGCCTTGGCCTCGGCACAGCTGTTTGAAAGGACAATTTATATTCCCCAAAGTGCTTTGAAAACCCTCGGGAAGCTCCCAGGAAGCTTTTTCCTGGTGCACAGAAGCAGCTTGTCCAGGCTTCCAGCTTTGTTCCGTGTCTGGCTGGATCCTCTGGATTCCTCCAGCTGCCCTCTCATTTACTCTGTGGTTTGCTGGAATATTTGTTCCCTGATTTTTACTCTCCGTGTGGGAGTCACGCGGCCCCGAAAGGGACGAAACAGAGAAAAGCTGAAAGTGATCCCATGGAAGGTGTTCCAAGATGGGAGCGAGGAGCTGCTGTGCCGTTCCTGTTAGGTGAGAAACCCACCCTTTAAAGTGTAAATACGCCGGGGTTTTACAGCCCTGCTCGGCAGCTGGACACGCTTTGTATCCATCAGGATATTCCTGCAGGAGAAACGAGCCTGGAAAGGCTGGGCTGTGTTAATGACTCCTTTCGCTGCACACACAGCCTGATGCCACTCCAGTGAGCGTCCCCTCGCTGCCTAAAGCTTTGATTCATTATTGCTCAGCTTCCTTTGGCTGTTGTCACTCAGCTCAGCCACTCCAGTTTCCCCATGGAAGCGTCTCCGGCACGTTTCCACGCGTGGCTGTTGGAAGCAAGTCGGCGTCAACAGGAATACATTTGTTTTTCTAATCACACTTTATTTTCTTCTTGTTACACCATGGGATTCCTCTTCCTTACATGAGCTGCCACAGAGGAAATGGATCCTAGATTTTCCTCACTTCCATGCACAACACCCACCCAGTGCCTACATCCAGAATTGCCCCAAATGCAAGGAGACAATTCCTGGTTAATGGACACTGCCTGGGAGTCCTGGAATCTCCTCAAAACCAGCCTCAGCCAGGGCAGGGTGGTGCCAGCAGGGTGAGTGGCTCCTTCTGGAGCAGCCACAAGATCCAACCCTGAGCTCCAACATTTCCCTGTACACTGGGAAGTATTTGGGAGTGCTGCAGCTCCTTGAGCCACAGCTCTTGACTCCCTGTTTCCAGTAGGGAACTCTGGAAAGAGTCTGGATCCCAGGATGGGCTGGGTTGGAAGGAGCCTTAAATCCCATCCACTCGCACCCCTGCCATGGGCAGGGACACCTTCCCCTATCCCAGGCTGCTCCAAGCCCTGTCCAGTCTGGCCTTGGACACTTCAGGGATCCAGGGGCAGCCACAGCTGTGCCAGGCTTCCCCACACTGAGGGAAGGATTTCTCCCCACTATCCCGTCCATCCCTGCCCTCTGGCAGTTCGTTGTCAAGCGCTGCCCTGAGACCTCAGCCCGCAAATTTTGGGAGATGCTCTCCCAAGCTTCTGGCGTGCGGGGCAGGCGCTCCCATAACGCGGGACATTTGCCTGGGAGAAGGGGTTTTCTTGGGGGTTGGGTCACATGGGGCATCCCGGTGCCCGTCCCATATGGCAGCAGATCCTAACGCGGGGTTTGTGGACAAATCCTCCCTTTGGCACGGTCTGGCCTCCCAGCCGGTCCGGGTGGATGCGCGCCGGGCAGGAATGCGGCCGGCGGGCAATCCCGATTGTTTCCCGGCGCGAGCCAAAGTCGGGATCACATCCTTCCTCCGCTGAGCTCCGCGGGTCAGCGGGAGCGTTGGTGCTTTCAGCGGGAGCATTTGTCTGTGAATGGAAAGTGCCGAAACGCCGCTTTGCATCTCGTTATCCGCCCGCCCAGACTGCGCGTAAGCGATTCTCTCTGCAGTGCCCGCACCTCTGCTGGAGCCCCGGGCACGGAGAATTCCAGACTTTCTGTGCCCACAGGCACTGACCCCCAGGAAAACACTGCACTGACCTGAGGCCGTGGAAAAGGCTCCCAAAATTGAGTGACAGCACTGGGATTGTGGGTGTGGGGTTTGAATAGAAGTGTGTGATATCACGGGGTGGAAAACTCGGAGTTTAAGGGTTTAGAATATAGTAATAGATATATATAAAGCAAGATGAACATTTGGGGGTTTTGGCTAAGTCCTTTTTCACCTTCTTCTTCATGGTCTGGGTAGTATTTTGTAATTGGATAGAAAAATCCGCATTGCGGGCCACGGGTGGTTGGTTATTGGGTTAAAAGTAAAAATAATTTAGGTGTCACCTCTTAATTGGCCAATTTATCCTTTAAAGGCCTTGTAGAGAGAGAGAGATGGGGGGCCATTTTTAGTTTGTTTAGCTAGAAATGCTGTAGAACCCACGGTTTGTGAGAGGGTAATGTAGGTAAGAATTAATAAACATCTGAGTCCAAACAAGAAATGTGGTCTGGTGCATTTAGTCCCAACTCTGGCAGGAAAAAGAAGGTAAAAGCAACACACCCCTGCCTGCCTTTCTCCTCTCCCACCATCAAAATATCCCAAATCCCAAATCCCTCCTTTTCCCCAATGCCCTCCTGCTTCCCAGAGCCACGTGTTGTTTTGGGATGCTCATCCCAACACCACAGGGAGTATCCAGACATCCCGTGCCTCGGAGCAGATAATTAACAAGCAGTCTAGAACATGCAAATGCAGGGGTTTAATTAGCCCTGGAACATCCAAGCACCCGCACAGAGGGTCAGGAGGGGAGAGGAGGGGAGGCCTGGCTACACCCAGACAGTCGAGTGTGCCTGTGATGAGGCTCAGGCTCAGCTGATGCCCAGTTTCAGCCCCTGTCCCATCTGTGCTGCCAGGCTGGTTCCAGTTCTCCCCAGAAAAAGCAGAACAAACCAAACCAGACCCGAGTCAGGAAGAGGATGGGGAAGTTGTGGGATGAATCAGCGAGTGTGACAAATTTAACCCCCGCAGGTGACGAGCAACGCGGGCTCAAACTGGGTGGGGTGGGGAGTGGAAGAAATCAATGGATCCAATCCTCTCCTAATTAGTGTCAACCCCCAGATTCTGCCTAATGAAAAGGCAATTAAAATGAGAGATAAACAAGGAATTGCACCCCAATTCCAGCATCTCTGGGGAGTTTAACAACGGAGGCGCCCGAAGATCTGCAGGGCTTGAGGACACATCCAGAGGCACCTCTGGAGAGCAGGACTCAAAGGGAGGAGCTGCTCCTGGGATCCATGTGTGTGCCTTTCCCCATGCCTTGGCACTGGCAAGGACCAGGCTGGTGCCAGCCCCACAGCAGGATGCCAGAGGAGGCCCTGTCCTGCTCCCCGTCCCCAGGAGCAGCTTGTGTTTCGAGGTGTTCGCTGGAGAATTCTGCTTCCCCCAGGGCTCACTTCCAAAGGGCTTCATGGAAGTGATGAGGAACAAAACCACCCTTTGCTCCCAGCTGTGTCCCAGTCACGGCAGGATCCTGTTGTGCTTCAAGTGTGAGGACAGAGGAGTGTTGTGGTACCCAGATGGGATGCCAGGATGCCCCAGGATCAGCAATTCCAGGATCCCACAGGATCAGCAATGCCAGGGTGTTCCTGATGCCTTCAGTTTTCTCTCCCGTGTATTCCCTGTTCTGTGGTGCCCAGGGGGGCAGCTCTGAGCTCACAGTCAGTGTCACTCAGCTCTGCACACAGCAGGGACACAAAACAAATCCTTCTCCTGCCCCACACCAAGGACAACTGGGACAAGTGTTCAGGCCCAACAGCACAAACAAGGGTGGGCTGGAGGGAGGGACAAGAAGGATGGGACTGCATCACCTGGAGCTGGAATGGGACAATTCAACCCCAAGATGCAAATGGACCAAAACTTGTAAAAGTGTGAGACCTCGTAAGCAGGGGTCCATTTTGTGACCACTTTGGGGTCCATTTTGTGTCCATTTTGTGCCCATTTTCTGACCATTTTGGGTCCACCTTGGGTGTAGCCCAGGCCAGGCTCTTGTCCTGCCCAAGGTGTATCCTTTAAGGTGTATCCTTTCAATAAATATCTACTTTATTCCCCAGAATCAGCACCACCAGGGTGTCCCTGTCCCAGGATCAGTGACACTGTTGGTATGGTTTGCCATCAATGCTGAATCACAGAAGTTTGCCTGAATTTCCCATTCTAACAGCATTTTTATGAAAATATTTTTTTCCAGTTTCCTTCTCTCACCCCCCCCTTTTTTTTTTTTTTTAATTTTCTAATGTATTTCAAATCTGCCCCAGTGTGACTTCAAGGAAATTCCCCAGATCTCAAGGAACTGCCCTCTCCTGTGCAAACCTGGGCAAGCCCTGCTCCTGATTCCTCACCTGTTGGACCAGTATGATTGGAGAGGCCCTGCCCCAGTGTTTGTGGCTTCATTCATGTTTATAAACTACCCTGAGATCTGAGAAAAAGGATTTACGAGTGCAAAATAATAAGTTGCCAAACAGTTTCTAACCTCATAAACACATAATTTTAAATTCAAGGAGACACAGAGGAGGGCAAGATCACACAAGTGGACTGGGAACAGTTTCCATCCTGGGAGCTCCAACTGCACAATTCCCTCCATTGCTGCAAGCCCAGCCTCGTGTTTAATCACAAACTGAGAAAAAGCCTTTCCAAAGATATTTTTTACATCCTAAAAATGGGAAACTCGTTTGTTTTTAGCTGCCCTCCTCCTTCTTTTGTTTGTCCCTTTGTGTTTTATTCACGTGGCGTTAGGGAAAAGCTTCCTGGAAATGAGGACTGAAATGTGGGAATCCTTTCAGCTGGGCTTGACTTTGTTCCTTTATGTCACACAAACCACAGCAAACGTGTTTGTTGTGGGGCCACTCACTGCCACAGAGAATCCAAACAATGGTGCAGCTGAGCTGGGATCCCGTGGCTCCATTCCTCCTCCCACTTGTGGACCTGCAGTGGGAAAGCTGGAATTGCTGGGCAGGCAGCCTGGGAGCCAGAGCCACGGATCCCACTGAGGGGAGGATGGATGTGTGAGGAAATTCAGGAGTTATTCATGGGCCACTTTGCAAACAGGGTGATTAATATTAATTAATTTAGCTGTGCTGGCACAGGGTGCTCAGAGAAGCTGTGGCTGCCCCTGGATCCCTGGGAGTGTCCAGGGCCAGGTTGGACAGGGCTTGGAGCAACCTGGGATAGGGGAAGGTGTCCCTGCCCATGTTTTTGTAATCACACTTTATTTTCTTCTTGTTACACCATGGGATTCCTCTTCCTTACGTTAGCTGCCACAGAGGAAATGGATCCTAGATTTTCCTCACTTCCATGCACAGCACCCACCCAGTGTCTACATCCAGAATTGCCCCAAATGCAGGGAGACAATTCCTGGTTAATGGACACTGCCTGGGAGTCCTGGAATCTCCTCAAAACCAGCCTCAGCCAGGGCAGGGTGGTGCCAGCAGGGTGAGTGGCTCCTTCTGGAGCAGCCACAAGATCCAACCCTGAGCTCCAACATTTCCCTGTGGCAGGGGGGTTGGAATGGGATGGGCTTTAATGTCCCTTCCAACCCAACCCGTTCTGGAATTCTCTGCTAACCAGAGGCAGCAGTGGCTTGGTGGCCACAGCCAGCTCTCCTGGCCACCCTGGGCTTCCCCATCGTGGGAAATGCTCACCCTCAGCCCCGATTCCTTCAAGCATTCGTTTCCCCTCCACTGGGGAAATGAGTTCCCCACCCTTTTCTGCAAAGGCAGAAGCTTCCCCAGCCCTTTGCAGAGCCAATCTCCAGCTGGAGTTTCCTTGTGGAGCTTTTTGGAGGCTCTTTCCTCACTCAGCAGGAGTCCAAGACCCCTGAGGGGATGCACCTGCCTGTGGATGCTCCTCACCAAGGCCAAGGCTGGGAATTGTCCCTGGGTGCTCCTCAGTGGCCAGCTGGCAGCAGAACTCTGTTGCTTTTTATCTTCTTTTTCTGCCAGAGTCGGGATTAAATACTTGAGAGGGTGTTTGGTGTTTGGACTCAGATGTTTATTAATTCTTATCTATGTTACAGTCTCACAAACCATGAGTTCTACAGCACTTCTCAGTAACAAAGTAAAATATGGCTCCTGTCCCTTTCTCTCCAAGGCCTTTTAAGCACAAACTGTCCAATTAAGAAATGACACCTAAATTATTTTGACTTTTAACCCAATAACCAACCACCTGTGGCCCGCAATGCAGATTTTTCTATCCAATTACAAAATACTACCCAGACCCATGGAGAAAGTGAAAAAGAAGAACTTGGCCAATGCCCTAAAACCTCCATCTTGCTTTATATATATGTTACTATATTCTAAACCCTTAAACTCTAAATTTTCCACCAGGTGATATCACACACTTCTATTCAAACCACACACTCATAATCCCAGTGCTGTCACTCAATTTTGGGAGCCTTTTCCACGGCCTCAGGTCAGTGCAGTGTTTTCCTGGGGGGTCAGTGCCTGTGAGCACAGAAAGTCTGGAATTCTCCGTGCCCGGGGCTCCAGCAGAGCTCCCTCCCAGGAGCAGGCTGCTCTCCAAGCCGTGGAGGTTGTGCTGTTCAATATTTGAACAGAAGGCAGCACAGTTACATCTCCATCTGATGGCTGAGCCCTGGGAAGAGCCTCTGCCACATTTCCTGTCCCATCCTTGGCCCCGGGGATGAGGAAGGCGCTGGCAGAGCCTCGGTGGCTCCCCGTGGCCCCGGATGCTGCGGCCGGGCGGGGAAACGCCAAACAAACATCGTGGACAGGCAGCTGCCACTGCCACAGCTGCCGCCAGCCCTGACACCCCATTAGGCCACGGACCAAAAGCACAAATCTGGTGGTTTGGCCACCGGCAGTTTTCGTTTTTCTACAGAAAAGGCTTCTGGCATTTGTTAGAAAAGGGGGGAAAAAAAAAAGCAGAGCGAAGAGGGCCAAGGGATTTGAGGACTTGTTTAAATAATGGAAATGCTGCTGCTGCTGCTGCTGCTGCTGGTTTTGTTTATGTCATCAAAAAAGGGCACAGCTTTGAAGTTGCTCATGAGCAACCACAGCGTTGGCTTGTAAAAGCAGCAGGGCTGTGATGCTGCTGGGTTTGCACCTTTCCAGAGCAGAGCATCCCAACAGGCTGTTCCTCACTCCCTGTTTGCAGTCCAGGGGGTTGCTGACCTCAGAGCCAGCTGATGATTTTTTATTTTTAATATAGAAACAACAAGAATCTTAATATTTCTCTCTCCCCCTCCAAACATTTGCTGTGCTACAGCTTCTTCCTACATCGTGGAATGCAACAGGAAATCCAACCAAGGACACCTCTCCTGGCTGTCCCCAAGCCACATCCTCCTGCTCTGACACCTCCTCCAGCTACCAGGACTAGTAAATTGATTTTTAAAAACCATTTTACTATGTAGCATTAAACGCTGAGGTGATTCTGTTATAATTCTATAATTCACAGATATTTTTGTGTGATAGATCTTTTTTTCAGTTTCCTGAGTCATCCTCCATTCTCCCTGATCCAATCCCCCCCAGCCTGTGAGCAACTCCCAGAGAATGCAGTCATGCAGTTCTATTCTGGCTCACCTTTATTTCCAAATAAATCCAAGCTTGGATTATAGACCAACGAAAAGAAAAAGTGTGAAGAAGCCAGACGGGGCCTTTCCCTGCTGCTGTCCTCCAACTGCTTCAGCCAGGCCAAGGAGAGGGGAGAGGGATTCTCTGTGCTGTCACTGCCAGGGAAAGTGTGGATGTGTAAAAACCCGACCTAGACATGTTGGCATTGTGGAATAATTCCTGTCGAACCACTTCTGGTTAAGCACTGCATGGGTCGTTTGAATGCCTGCACCTCCCTGCCTCTCAAAAGTGTGGAAGCTCCAGCTGTTCTCTCTCGTCAGAATCTCGGGAAAATCACGGAATCCCGGGATGGTTTGGGTTGGGAGGGAGCTTAAAGCTCATCCAGTGCCACCCCTGCCGTGGCCAGGGACATTCCCACTGTCCCAGGCTGCTCCAAACCCTGTCCAGGGACACTGCCAGGGATGGGGAGTCCACAACCTCTGGGGCTCTGAGGAGTGACTGAGTGTGGCAGTGAAGTCCCAGGAGTTTCTCCATGTTCAGAAAGGTGTGNAGAGGAGAGGGGAGGAGAGGAGAGGAGAGGAGAGGAGAGGAGGTGCTGCTGGTGCCTCCTGGGCTAACCAGGATCTGCTGTAGGAGCTGCCCAAAAATGAACAGCAAAAAATCTGAAGTTTTCTGTTGCAAAACAGCTCTGTGGGCAAAGCACCACAGGCCCTCTCCCTTTTCACCTCTGTGCTTCCAAATCCTGCTGTGGGCTGAGCTTCTCCTCTCTGGGCAGGATCTGTCTGTCCCAGGAGAAAATTCCCTGATGGCTCACACAGCTCCATCCCTCCTGCTTCCCACCCCAGAACTGCAATGCTGGGGCAGGGCTGAGCAGCCCCGGGGCTCCAGGGGCTGCCAGCCGGGTCACTTTTATCCCTGTGATGCCCATTACTGAGGGGAATGGATCAGGGAAGGCTGCTGGAAGCACTCCGCTGCTCCAGAGGGGGTTTCAGGTACCTTCATTAACACCAGCGCTAATGATTTGTGTGATTGGCAGTTCAGGGGAGTTCATCTCAGTTCAGCTGGATGGGTCAGGACAGGACAGGGCCCCAGTGACCAGGCAGGTGCCACCAGTGCCACCCCCCAAAGCCCGGGAGGGTGACATGGCCACGCTCCACGGTCCTCTCTGTGAGGAAAGAAAACTCAGCCAAAAAAGCTGGAGAATGTCACTGGCTGCATTCTACATCTGTTACATCTCAGGATAATTTATTTTAACCTCTGAAGATACAAGGGAAAATATGTGAAGGAGATGGAGACGTGCCAGTATTTCCAGTTCATTACAAGCAAAGAACTGTTGCTTATAGCACTTTTTTGGAGCAGAGAGCAGTCTGGTTTTAAATCCCTCAAGCAATGAGGAATCACGTCCCCACCAATGGAAATGGTTCTTCAGCGAAGAGTTTACTAATTAAAGGAGTTTCAGTTTGAAATTCAGTCTAAATTTCCTCCCTTTACATAATGCTCTGTCTGCTTTCTGCGGGCATTGCTGCACCCCTGCAGGGGGGTCACCCAAATGCCTCTCCTGCTCTCAGGGAGTGCAGGGATTCGGGATGCAGGGCAGGGGGAACTGGAATTGTCATGCAGGATGCTCAGACCTCTGGGGTTTGGGGTTTTTTTTCCTATTGAAAAGCAATGCTGCAGTTGAGAGGCAGAGTGAGGCTGGGGGGAAGCGATGGATCTGCATCCTGGCCACGGCACGTGCCACCCACCCCTGGCAGCTCTGGGGACAAGTGGCACCTGTGGGTGCTGCTGGGTGGGGTGTGACAACACCTGTGCCCCGTGAGAGGTGACAGCTGTGTCCCCTGCGAGCCCACACAGCCCCTGCCCCACCACCCCAACCCAAATACCCCATCCTTGGCTCTTTTCCAGCCGCAGGTTTTGCCCGTTGAGCAAAAGCACAACCCCAGGGACCCAACTGCACCAAGAGCCCCTTTCTGCTCCTTCAGACGGAAGGATTTGGGGACAGAGGGACTTGCTCCAGCAGGATCACCCCCCCAGCTGGGCAGGTTTGCCCACGAGCCTGCTGTGAACTGAGCTGAGACGACCCCGAGACGTAAACAGCCGAGCAGCTGTGCCTGCAGACGACACTGGGGAAGCAGATATGTATGAGAGTTACCAAGATTAGGGCTTAATTAAATTCCTGCGAGATTTTTGGGGCTTCATAAATTTCCTTTGAGCTCTCTGCCAACTAGGATATGCTCGCTGGCTTTGGAATATGAAAGCGAGTGTTTTGTTGTGTTTTGCAAATATATTTTATAATGCATGCAAGCGCTGACTATGCAAAAGTCTCCCAGGTTTCCACGATTAACGAAATTACAAAAGCACAAAGGGTAGCAGTTCTTCTTGTTTTCGGCTATCCCTCAAAAACAAGAGATGGATCAAAGTATCCTGTGATTAAGTTCATTAATCACGCCCACACCATGAAAAAAACCCCTCGGCTCTTCTGAAGCCACTTCTCACAGGGGGAGGGCGTGAGGGGTTGGCCAGGGTGGATTCTGCCGTGGGCTGGGTGTTTATTTACTTGTTTTTCCCAAACGAGGAGCTGGCAGGGGTGGCATGGCCAGGGGGTGGGCGAGGAGAGGCCGATCCCTGCCCGGCCCTCGAGGGGTTGGGATGCACAAAAATCTCTGCTGCTTCCAACCCGCTCGGAAGCAAATCCCTTAAAGCAGGGATGGAGCTCCACGGGCAGGAGGTGGGCACGGGGATCTCTGTCCTGATCACAGGAGAGGATGGATGGGCAGCAGGGCACTGGAAAGCCCCTGCAGGGGGTCGGGATTCCCTCTTGTGTGTTCCTCCAGGGTTTGGATCTTCCTCGCGTTTAATCCCTTGGCAGCACAGCCTCGGCTTATCCAGCACACAGAGCTTTTATCTGTGTAGCTGATAAGGGAGAGCTCAGCCCCCCTGGCATCCCCCTGGTCTGCTCTCTGGGACCTCAGAGCAATCTGGATCCACACGGGTTAAAGCACTCGGAAAATTCAACAGCAAACTGACAACTGCCTTCCCAGGCTGGCAGAGCAGAGGGGGGGTCAGGTCACAGATCTGTCCCTGCAAGCAGCACCCGCCTGTGGGAGCTGTGCTCCTGCTTCCCCGAGGGATGGAGCTGGAGGAGCTCCCAACCACAGGAGATCACCTCAACCCTCCTGGGACACAAGTGTCACCTGCTGCAGTCACCAAAACCCAGCTTTTTTCTCATTGCCTGCTGATGAAGTGGACGCTGAGAGGGGCTTGTCCCCATCCTGCAGACACAGAGTGGCCCTGAATTCTCACCAAGGACATCCCAGGATGTCACCTGTGCCACATCCTGCTCTTTCCAAAACCAGCCACAGGTGCTGTTTGCTGGAGGGGACCAGTCCCAGTCCTTGTGAAGACTGTGAGGATGATAATTTGGTCCGCGCTGAAAGAATTTTTCCAGCTCATCCCCACAGGTTTAACCACAACCAGAGATGAAAACAGCCAGCTCCGGGTGGATTTGCACCTCTGCACAGGGAGGATGTGTTGTGGCAATGCACCACTGTCACCCCACTGGATCTGCCTTTGTCAGGTGCAAATGAAACCCCGACAGGAATTTTGAGGGATGTGACTGAATGCAAGGTCAGGGAGCCCAGCTGAAATGCAGGCTGTGCAGCAGGGAAGGGGTTAGAGCGATAAGCCAGCAGCTCCACGTGGAACAAAGCTGGCATTTCAGGGCCAGGACAATGGATTGTGTTTTCTGCCTTCATTTCAGCCGTCCACTTGGCACCGAGGCTGAGGTCACCCACCCAGTCGTGCACTGCAGCATCTCTGTTCTGGCCAGCAAGGAGAAGCAAAACAAAGAGGAGCTGAGTCGGCAGGAACGGGGCAGCAATCAGGGATGGACACGGGCTCTGTTAAATGCCTCTCACTGCTCCAGCCCAGCCCGGGACACTGCTGCAAATCCCTCTGAATAAGCGTTTTCTCTGCCACACGCATCTCTTAGCACTTTGCATGGCCAGTGCTCACACTCAATCCCTGCCTGGCATCCCCGGCAATAATTACCGGCTTGGCCTGGTTTTGTGGCTGACTGATATGATTTGCAATGCAAGCAAAGCGTGCAGGCTCCAGCCAGAGGATGCAGCCACTGCTCTCCATCTGTAAATGTTTGCTCTAGCAACAGCTCCGCTTCCTTTGAAGCCTTGGAAAAGGTGGCAGGTCTAACGTGGAGGCACCTGCGGGCACGTGGCTTAAACACACACCACGCACGTCCGGGCTTAGGCTGGGCTTTGTGCAGGGCTTAGGCTGGGCTTTGTGCCGTGCAGAGAACAGGCTCAATTTGTCACCCTGGCCTGTTTTTCTGGGAAATGAGCTTTAATTATGTTACCAATGCCTGGGAAACCTGAGCTCTCTGCTGTACAGCGGCGCTGTGAGTTCTTGTGCTCGTGAGTCTGAGGTACAGACACGGAATCCCAGAGGGGCTTGGGTTGGAAGGGACCTAAAATCCCATCCAGTGCCACCCCCTGCCATGGGCAGGGACACTTCCCACTGTCCCAGGCTGCTCCAAGCCCCAGTGTCCAACCTGGCCTGGGACACTTCAGGGATCCAGGGGCAGCCACAGCTTCTCTGGGCACCCCGTGCCAGGGCCTGCCCACCCTCACAGTCAGGAATTCCCAATTCCCAATCTCCCATCCAGCCCTGCCCTCTGGCAGTGGGAAGCCATTCCCTGTGTCCTGTCCCTCCCTGCCTTGTCCCCAGTCCCTCTCCAGCTCTCCTGGAGCCCCTTCAGGCCCTGCCAGGGGCTCTGAGCTCTCCCTGGAGCCAGGCTGAACTTTCCCCCAGCTCTCCAGCCTGCTCCATCCCCACCGATCCATCACCACTGATCCATCACCACTGATCCATCACCATTGCACCACCAGCACTGCTCCATCACCACCCATTCATCTCCACTCCTCTGCCACCTCTGCTGGGTGCAGCTGCCCACACAGAAGTGCCCCAAGGCTGGGGGTGCCTGCAGCTGCCCACAAACCCCTTCCAACCACCACCACCAGAATTTTGGAGGGTTTGGGACATGCCTTTCCCCGCCCACACTGGTGCCCTGGCAGTGCCACCACACCACAGCCATCCCCACGGCTGTGCCCTGGGCCAGGAGGTGACGGGCTTTGGGGGTTCTGTCCCTGGTCCCTCCATGCCCTCCCAGCTGGAAGCTTCCAGGAGTTATTAAAGATGCAGCAGGTCTGCTTCACTCTCCCTGCATCCCACAGCATTTCCCTCCTGGCTGGGTTCAGCCAAAGGGAGCCAGTCTGCCCCAGCTCCACAGGGCAGTAAATAATTCAGGGTGAACTGCTGTTCTCCTTGTCTGGAACAGGAGTGGAGATGTTCAGAGCTGGTTGGAAAGGGGAAATGTTTGTTTTATGGGAAAACCTGCATCGTTGGCCTTCTGTTTAATTTAGCATTGAACAAAACCTTGCAGGTCCCTGGAGAAGAGAAGCTCTGGGGTGACCTAATTGTGGTCTTCCAGTGCCTGAGCCTGGAGGAAAGATGGGGAGAGACTTTGGATGAGGGCCTGGAGTGACAGGACACAGGGAATGGCTTCATTCTTCCTGCCCCAGTGTCCGTGGAGCATCCCAGGAGCATCCCACTTACACGGGAACTGTGGGCTGAGGGGGATCTCAGCTCTGCCCGGAGCTCTCACCGTGGGAAGACACCACCAAAGGCAGCTGGTGACATTGGAAAATGTGAATTAAGGTCTGGAAAAGGTGTTTCCAGTGACTGCACAACTCCTGCTCTGACAAATCCTCCTCCTCCCCCTGCCTTGCTGGGAGGCAAACGTTGTTAATCAGCCCTGTTAATTGAGATCCATATTTTTCTCGTGAGTTCTGAAACCCGTTTAAGGCCTCCAAACAGCTTCTATCAGCTGGGGAAAAAAAAAAGAAATCAAATTGGTTTTATTCCTCCTGCCTAAGCATCCCGGGGAGTTCTTTGGTGGGGAAACAAAGGAAACTTGTGGGGCGTTGGTGTGCGAAGCCCACGTGGAAGCACCCGGCGCTGTCCTCCTGCCACGGGGACAAGGGCTGGCATTGTCCCCGCTGCCCTTTGGAGCCAGGGGCCAGCTGAGGGCTCAGCTCCAGCCCCTCCATCCCGTGGGGAAAACAGGGAGAGGGATCTCTTGGTTGTTAGAGCCGGCATCTCCTCCAGCCTCTCGGCGCTGCTCCGCTCTCACATTGCAGCTTTATTAAATATTGACTCCTTCCCCAGGCCTGTTTTCTGCTCCATTATCTCACTTTCCTCAGCATTTGCGATTCCTGGCCTTGCTGGGAATTCTGAGGCTGTGTTTTGTCTGCCTGCCTTCCTGCCAAGAGCTCGTGAGGGAGCTCCCAGCCAGGCTGAATCCCACCAGGAAATAACACCGGGCTTGGGTTTGCTCAGCAGTGGGATGGCAGGAATGTGAGGAGCCAGGGAGATGTCCTTCAGCTCCAGGTGCTCATCTTCACATCCTGGTGCTCCTTGGACATTCTCCCTCCCAGCTTGTCCCATCCCATCTCCATTCCATCTTTGCATCTGGTTTTAAACTCAGTTTACACCTGGAGGGATGTTCAGCCTGGAGAAGGGAAGGATCCAGGGAGAGCTCAGAGCTCTTTCTAGGGCCTCAAGGGGCTCCAGGAGAACTGGAGGGGGACTGGGGACAAGGCCTGGAGGGCAGGGTTGGGTGGGATCCTGGTGACAACACCACACTTGGCTCTGATGGAGCTGCATCTCATCCACACAAGTGTTGGAAGCAACACCCAAGGACATCAGACACAAGGAGACCAAATCCAAAGTTAATAATTTAATTTCCAGCAGGCAGAGAAAACGGCGAGGGCTGGTTAGACATGGACCTAATAACTCACAGTGCTAGAACTGAGCACTTCCACCCTGAAGCCCATTTGCCTGGAGAGGACTGTCCTCAGAAAGCAGCCCATTATTTTTAGCTCTTTTTTTCATTTATTGCAGAGAAGCCCCTCTCCTAGGCAAGCTCAGCATTCATGAGCTGCAATCAATAACCTCTCCTGAAGCGAGCGCTGCTCAGCTCAGGGATGGACTTTATGGGTGCTCTACATCTTCATTATGAATGGAACATCCTCGGCCGCTGCTGAGCCAGGATCTGGTGATTCATTAAAGCCTCTCCAGCTTTTATCAGATCACCTGCAACTCCACTGAAATGGCAGCACAGGATCCATCTGGAAGTGCTGAGCAGCAGGGAAAGTTCACAAAGGGATCTTTTCCCTTCAGAGGTTCTTCCGTAGATAAATCAGTACAGACTTATTTATTAACTTATTACAATTCAGGGGAATTTAGGAATGACTCGGCCCCAAACCTCCAGCTCTTTATCTGGAGATTTTGGTGACTAACAGACCAGTTGGGTGAGGGGAATTTAGGAATGACTCGGCCCCAAACTTCCAGCTCTTTATGAGGAGATTTTGGTGACAAACAGGCCTGCAGGAAAGGCTGACAAGTCTCATTTTCCAGTGAAAAAGCTGGAATGACCATTAATCCCGGGGCAGACAAAGAATTCCCTGGTGGCATCACCCGGTGTGAATCACCCAGGTGCCTGGGATGAGCTCTGGGAACTGCACATTGTGTAGCTGCTTCCTTTATTTGAATAAATAAATGTGAAAACAAAGGTCTTGTGTATTAGTGTTTATCCCAGAATAATTCCTTCACCTTGCACGAGCTAAGTCCCTTCTTTTACTTACCCACGCTAATTTTGGCATTTGCAAATGTCGACATCCCAGTTACAGACAACAAATTGCTTAAAAATCATCTTATCCTTTAAAAGAATTCTTTCCTTTGCTCTGCTGCATTGATGTTAAACGTTTGCTGCGTGTGAGGATGCCTAATTGCATTAAAAATTTTGCAAGGCTGGTTTTGACCTGACTATGCCTCATAGCAGGATTCAGAGCTGCCTCTGACTTCTTGCTGAAACCCAGGAATCCAGTTTATCCTGCAGTTTTCCCAAGCTGTCCCAGGTATTTGTGGCCGGCAGCACCTCCCCATCCCCGAGGTCTCCCGGTGTCCAGGGGGATGTAAAAATGCTGAGGTGATTTGTGGAATCACAGATTATGCTGAGTTGGAAGGGGACCCACAAGGATCATCAGAGAACTATTGAGTGCTTCCATGGTGGGAATTCCTGACTGGGAAAATCCCGGGATTCCTCACATTGGAGTGAGTTTGTCATCACAGGTAATTAAAAGCCTCGCTGGCCATTTGCTGCCGGGAGAGAGAAGGATCCTCTGCTGGGCACCGTCTTCAGTCACTGTTCCCTGACCCTCCTCTGTTATCAGCGGTGCTCTAACGCTTCCTTATCTCACAGCACTGTTGTGGAGCTTAATTAACTAATTAATCTTTCAAAGAATTGTGATAGTCTTAGATAAAAGACACGGGGTGAAGCATCTATCACCGGTTCCTTCACTATCCCCAATAACGTCGTTATTAACTCCCGAGAGCGCTCCGGGGTTGAAACCTTTGTTCATCAAGGATATTGCAGGAGTTTTAGGCTTTTAACGAAGCAGTTTATGAAATCCTCAGCTGTTCCTGGGGGCTGCAGAGCGGGGAATCCACACCTTTGGCATCACTCGGGATCCCGACCCACGTCCTGATGCTCTGTGGGCAAGGTGGGGAGCGAGCCAGGACAAGGCGTTTGTCCCCATCCCAGCTATGGATATCACGTCTCTTTTTTTTTAATTGGAAGGAGCACATTTAATTAATAGTGGGTTTAGAGCTCACACAGAGAAAAGCTGCCTGTCACTTCCACGGATTTCCTCTGCAGGGCTGCGTGTGCTGCCACAGAGGATTCCCAGCGCGTCGCTCCTGCGGCACTGCCTAAGCCGTGCCTCTGGCACAACTCTTATCCCAGAGAATGGAAATTAGGGAATGGGCATTTCCCAAACAATGATGCTTATCCTCATGCTTTTCCCCTCAAATTAATCTCCACGTGGATAGTTTCCATGGCCAGGAGGACAGGCAGCAGCAGGAGTGGTGAAGGTGAGAGCTGAGTGAAAATCATCCTTCCTTGGAAAGACAATGGAATGCTAATAGGGTGCAGTGGGATGTGGATTGATGGGGCTGACAGGAGGGAATGAGGTCTTGGATTTGGGATTAAACCAGGTCTAAGCGAGGACAGCACAGTCACCAAATGGGCAGTTGGCATCTCCCAAGGTCAGGGTTCAGGGTGCTGTTTCCTGCATTCCAGGGATGCTGACACCCGGCCTTGGAGAGAACTTGCAGGGAATGATGAAGAAATGGGGGATAACACCAGAGGAACAGGCAGGTTTGACACGCTGGGGAGGATGAACCTCCTGATTCCACCCAGGCGGCTCCAGCTCGGTGACGGATCTGTCGGGGCGGAGAATTCAGGGGATCCATCACCCCGTTTGTCCTGATCTCTGTCACTCGGGATGGGGGCTGGGGGCACCAAGCGGGTTGCTGTCCTTGGGCACCGACAGCCTTTTTGGTGAGCAGCAGGACCACAGCTCTCGAATCCCAGACTGGTTTGGATTTAAAGGGATGTTAAAGCCCATCCAGTGCCACCCCAACCATGGGCAGGGACACCTTCCGCTGTCACAGGCTGCTGCAACCTGGCCTGAGACACTTCCAGGGATCCAGGGGCAACCACAGATCCCCTGGGCACCCTGTGCCAGGGCCTGCCCACCCTGCCAGGGAAGGATTTCTCCCGAGTCTCCGCTCTGCCCCTGCCCTCGGTGTAAACCATCCCTCGCGTCCACTCGCTCCCGGCCGGTGCCAGCGCGGCCGCCGAACCAAAATGGAGACGCGACGTTCTCCCCCACCCCTTTCCCCCATTTTTTCCACTCTTTTCCACCCTTCTCCAGCCATTCCCACCGCTCGCCCGCGTCCCTCCCCCGGCCGCCGGCGGGACTACGAGTCCCATGGCGCCGCGGGCCGGGGGCGGAGCGGGGCTTTGTGCGGACGGCATGCGGGGGAGCCGCAGCCGGGGCTGGAGCCGGAGCCGGAGCGAGCCCGCCCCGGGGGGAGGAGGGCGAGGGCGGCGAGCCATGACGGGCGGCGGCGCGGCGGAGCGCCCGCGGTGGTAGAGGGCGAGCGCGGGGCGCGGAGCCCGGAGCCCGCCCGGCGCGGGGCGCGGAGCAGCGCGGAGCGGCCGCCATGGGCAACGCGGGGAGCGTGGACGCGCAGCAGACGGAGCTGAGGGCGCACAGCGTCCCCCTGAAGCTGCCCATGCCCGAGCCCGGCGAGCTGGAGGAGCGCTTCGCCGTGGTGCTGGTGAGCGCCGGCCCCATTGTCTGAGGGCAGCGCGGAGGGGCCGCCGGGGAGGAGCGCGGCGGGGGAAAGGGGGGAGCGCCGCAAAGTTGGCTCGGGGAGCCGGGCCCGGGCACAGGTGGGCTCGGCCGGGCGGTGCCGCCCGCGGGACGGGGCCGCGGCTTCTTTGTCTCGGCAGCCCCCTGAGGGCCGCCGTGCCCCGGCCCGGGCGGGTCCCGGCGCCGGTTCGCGGGGAGCGGCTCCGGCCGGGACACCCGGTCCTGGTTCCTCCGGGACATCCCGGTTCTGCTCCTCCGCAGCACCCGATCCTGCTCCGCCCGGGACGCCCCGATCCTTCTCCTCCGGGACGCTCTATCCTGCTCCGTCCGGGACACCTCGAGCTTTCTCCTCCGAGACACCCCGGCCCTTTCCCCCTCACCCAGGGGACACTCCGGTCCTTCTCCCCCCGGGACATCCCGGCGCTGCCCCCCGGGTGTGTGCGGGGTGTTGGTTTGGGCAGGACGGCCGGGTCGGTGTGTGAGATCAGCTCTGCGGGGAAGGGCTGAGCATTCCCTGGGCCAAGCTCCCGGTTCCTTTGGGGTCCGCGGGGGCAGCGCGGCTGGGCGGTCGCGCCCCGTCTCTTTCCTGCCGTGCCTTTTTGACTCGGAGCCGCGTTTGCGTGTGGAGCAGGAGCTGGGGGAGCAGGGCGAGCGGCTCCATGTGCGTGCCATGCCCTGCGCTCGGTAATGCCATGGGAAGCCCGGAGCTGCCGGGGTAATTCCCGTCTCGCATCCCGGAGCCGTCCCCCCCCCCGCCCCGCTCCCTGCAACGCTCCCGGCGCTGGGCGAGGATCCGCGAACTGGTGTGTGTTGGGGATTATTTCTGGTTAGACCCAATTAGATTATCATGTCTAAGAAAAGAATAAGCCTATTCAGTCAGGAACCCCCACTGACGAGCCAAATGGCGAGTGAGATGTTACGATTATTAGGCACAGTGGAAAAGAAAAAAAAAGCCCTCGGTGTCGCGTTGCTCTTGTCGGGGAAACCCGGGGTTGTGTCGGAGATGGGAGATGCTCCCACAGGCAGCACATGGCTCAGAACCGAGTCTGGATTCATCTGTGACTGCCAGGAGGGCTCCCGGCTCCGTCTGCCTGCGTGGTCTGCGGGAGGAAATCCGTGGCTTTGGGCTGGGGCTGATGGATGGGATCGGTAAAAGGCAGAGACGGCGTTTGGGGCAGCGTTAGAAACGTGTAACGTAAATACGGGAGATAACAGCACCCAGCCTGTCATTTCCTGAGGTGCCTGGAAGGGGTGCATGGCCTCTGCTTGGAGAAGATGGACTGCAATTAAGGCCGGGAGGATGAGTGCTGCAGCTTTGCTGGAAGGAGAGCCCGGCCATGCAGGTGGACACTCTGTACAAACGCGGCGCGAGATGATTTTCCCCCGTTGATTCCTTCTCCCGCTGGGAAAAGCTGCAAGATGGGGCTCAAACACCACCAAAAATCACCTTCATCCTGTTCTTGCAGCCAGCCAGGCATGATTGGTGCTGCTGCAGCTTCCAGGAAATAATCTTATGAAAGAATAAACTGCTGGGCTGTGATTATTTTTTGTTTTCTCTGTGGCTCTGAGGGAGAGATGACTGTGCCACTGGTCAAACCCCAGAATGGGGTAGGCTGGAGAAGTGCAGGCATTAACGAGAAAGGGATGATTAGGGGAAAAACCATGAGGAATATTTTCTGTGGGGAGGGAGAGGATTAGTCAGGAGATAGAAGTATGAAGAAGGAGATGCTGAAGGTTATAAGACTGAATCTCACCTTCTTTATGTGCTGTCTTAAGAAATTAGCCTGGCACAAGCGTTGCTGGCACACTCGGAGCCCTGGTGAGGTCCCGGAGGGCTGTGCTGACAATACCAATTTTCATATCTCTAATGAAATTCCCAAGGCTGGTTTGGACGTTGATGAACTCGTTGAGTTGCTGTGTGCGGGTCTCCAGTCCTCACGCTGGGAGGGCTGTGCCCGTTCCTGTGTGGGAGAGATCCCTCCTGTGTGTTTTGGAGTTTTATTCCCTCTCCTCGTGGAGAGCAGGGAGTCCTGGCCCTCCAAACCATGAGGAGAGCACAGGTTGGCCATGATTTCACCGTGAGCACCGTGACACCAGCTGGTTTATTTCTTCCACTTCAAACTGCTGTCTTGAGCTGCTCCAGGATCTCGGGGGTCCTTTCAGCAAGGGCACGATGTGCCTGGAGGTGATGGACGCGTGCCAACTTGTGTTTGCTGGGTTGTCAGAGGATTCTGTGTTGAGAAGAGGCTCTGGTGAGGTGGTTTGTCCACCTGGAGCAGCCCCCATGTCACCTGGAACACCCACCTGGTCACCTCAAATGCCCACCTGGTCACCTCAAACACCCACCTGGTCACCTCAAATGCCCCCCATGTCACCTCAAATGCCCCCCATGTCACCTCAAACACTCCCCTGGCCACTTCAAACACCCACCTGGTCACCTCAAACACCCACCTGGTCACCTCAAACACCCTCCTGGTCACCTCAAACACCCACCTGGTCACCTCAAACGCTCCCCTGGTCACCTCACCTCCTGATCGTCCTTGAGGTGCATAAATGGCAGGAGATGATGGGCACCGTTCCAGGTCACGTTTTTTGGGTGAAGTTCTCAGACCTGTGCTCCTTGTGCCATCGGTGTTCCCGAGGCTGTCCTGAGCCACTGGCTGTGTCAGTCCTGTGGTCTGCAGGGTTTTCCCTGTGGATGTGTCTGTGTCTCGTGGTGCTGGTGTGGGCACTGCTGTGCTAACTGTGCTGCTGCGGTTCGTGTGTTGAGCCTGTGCTGGTGGGGACTGGGCTCTGTGTGTGTGTGTTCCAGGAAGATGCATTTGATGGGATGAACTTCAAGGAGGAAAACGTGGAGGACAGCCCAAGAGAGATCCAGGTTTCGGTCTGTGAGCCGAGTGTTGTTACTTCCATCCCCTCAAAGTGATGTGAATTCTCCCCTTTTCCTGTGAAATAATTCCTTTCCTCTCAGGATTGCACAGGAATGTGGAGTGCAGAGAAGCAGTCGTGTGGTTTTGCCACCGAGTTCCCCGTTTGGCTGTGCTGGGTCTCAGCAACATCCCCTCAAGAACGTCCCAGCCTTGTCCCTTCCCCAGTGCTCTCTTCTCAGCTGTGTTGGATATTTCCTTGCCTTTACCCTCCGGGCATAAATCCCGAATTCTGGTGAGCACCCCTGCTCTGCTGAGGGGAAAACCGCAGCTGAGCAAACCAGGGGTGCCAGAAGCATCCCTAGACACGGTGGCACCGCAGCTGGGAGCCGTGGGAGCCAATCCCAAATTTCCAGCCCCTGCAGCAGGGTGGTCTCCCCGAACCCAGGACTGCACGTTTGCAGATGCCACGTGGTTTGGAGGAAGCAGCCAGGCCGGGCTTGGCAGGGGAAATCGCTGCCTAACGAGCTGTGATTGACATAATTTGACTGCTGGATTACAAATCTGCGGTGAGGCTGACAGGAAATATCCTCTTACCCCTCCGAGCGGGCTTTGGGTGTACAAAGGACTCCTCTGTGGGATGGAGGGCTTGGCCAGAGGGTGAGGGAGGTGTTCCTGCCATCCCCAGTTCCTGCCGTCCCACCTGTCCCTGCTTTGCCCACGGGAACATCTTCCTTCTGCTGGAATTCCCTCCTTCCCGCTGGATTTTGTCCGAGCCTCGTTTTCCATCCCAGGGAAGGAAGGCAGTTTGAGTGTCTCCTGCTGAAGAATTTGGAAGCTTAGTGTGAAAACTCTTAATGTTTCCCAGCTGTTCCCCTTCCTCATTGTCCATCAGATATATTAGCCATTGTTTTATTTTTTATATATGTGTATATATATGTGTGTGTATATATATATGTATATATATGTGATTTAGGGTCTGCAAATCATTATGGAGCACGACAGGGCTGCAGGAGATGTCTGTGGGATAGGATCAGCTTCCCTGCTTTGGTGGGGCACTGGATTCCTTCTTGTGATCCCTGAATTCACCAGAATTCCCTTGGGATGGGTTGGAGTTGAGATCCTGAAATACCTGCCGCAGGTGGGAGTGGTATTGGGAGGTGAGAGGCACTAAAGTGGGTTTAGGGATCTTCAGGAAAATGAGGTTTCTAAATTCCAGATCTCAAAAAGACCTGTGGGGTTTCCTTGTTCAGGCCTCAGCTCTGGCAGGCTCCTGCCACTGGGGTTTTTCCTCCAGGTCTCGTTGAAGTGATTGGGGCAGTGACACTTTTGCTTGAAGAAACAACCTAATAAATCACATAATTAAATATATATATATATTTCAGAGGGGTTCAATGTACAGCAGTGCTGGGTGGTGACACTTCTGCCCAGCTGCTTTGTCAGTCAGGGATGACATTTGTAAGTTTTTCCACCCAGACATCACATTTTTGTAAAACTGATTTTTTCCTTTGACTGTCTGGAATACAAGGGTACTGTGGTGGGTATTTACCCTGCTAAAAATGAATTTCAGCTCCTGGAAACCTGGAACACTGGGCTGATGTAGACTGCATATATTTTTCAGTGTGCCATTTTTCCATGCCAAATGATCCCATTAATTTGGGTGGTGGTGGAGGGACGAACCCTCAAAATTACACGTCAAATTTTGTTTAAGGTGAACAACAGGGCAAACAAAACCTCTGCCTTTACCTTTAACCTGCCCCATCCTCTTTCCTCAGAGCGTTGAAGCCTTATCAAACCTCTCCATCAACTTCCTCAACCTTGTGTGCAAGATAAAAGGGATTTTATTTTTATTTTGTCGCGCAGGAGTCGGCCCTGAGGTGCGAAATGGTCTCTTGTGTACTACTCCCTGTCAGGGGTGATGCTAAAGAAAGAATTGGAGAGGTGCAAGATGAAATTCAGAGTTTACAAGACGATCTTAGATGAATCAGTAGCTCTTGAGTAGTTTTTGATTGGTGACTGGATGACGTGAAGCCACGGGTGGCTGCCTTCAGTCTTTCATTTTAAAATCACTTTAGCTTCCCCTGCTGCATGAGGAGGTATTAAAGTGCACAGAAACTTCTCCCCCTGAACAGCAGAACTCAGCAGATACCAAACCAAAACCAAAATGTTTGATTTCCTCTCGTGTCTTCAGAAGTACATCGGTGTTCTTACTGTATTTTTGGGTTGTGAATCATTCAGGCAACTTCTTAAAGACTCCAAGCCCTTCTGGAATAAAAGCATCCATGTGAAGGTGTGCGTGGGAATTATCAGCCCCTGTCCTGCGTTTGTGTGGCTGCTTTGGAGAAGGGGAGTGTTTTCCCTGCTGGAATTTTGGGTGCTCCTTCCAGCTGCAGAAGGGGTTGGGCTGGTGTTCGGTGTGGGATCAGCACCAGCCCTGCTTTAACAGGGTCCTGCTCACGTTTTGAGTCCAGCAGCTGCTGGAGAAATGATCTTTTCTCCCCAGTCTGTCGGAAGAAGTGGTTTAAATCTGTCCCCATGGTCTGGAGCTCGTCGCTGAGGGGGTGAATGACCCTGCAGGAGAAGCTGGTTTTGTTTTCCTCCTTACTTCTCACTCCGGATCCTTGCTAAAATGAAACCAACCTTTGACCTTCACTTTCTGATTTTAGTTTGCTCTCTGGGAGGTCACTGAGAGGCAAAGCTGGTGCCACTCCTGCCTTTTCCCCCCCAAACACGGGTTGAGTTTGGAGCTTTCTGTTCATTTTCCAGGCTGTTGCTGTAGCTGGGAGGGGGGAATGAATACAGCCCAGTGTTCCTTTGGAGGTGGAAAACCCCTGGGATTTGTTGCAGTTTTGCTTTTGCTTTCCTTTGCTGACCCAGCCGTGGTTTGTGGTGACTCTGGCTTTGGGGAGGTGGCTGCCGAGGGTCCCTGGGGCAGGTTTGTGCTCCAGGGCCACCAGCACGGCTGTGCCCAGCTGGAAGGGTGGCACTGGTGCCCACTGTGGATTTAGGGCACGGGGAATATAAAATCCCCTGGGGTTTGCTGCAGGTTCTGCTGCACCAGTCGCTGATGGGGTCGGTGAGGTCCAGCAGGAGAGTTTGGTGCCACTTCTGCACCAAAGCCATCCCAGGCTGCTCCAATCTCCATCCAGCCTGGCCTGGGACACTTCCAGGGATCCAGCAGCAGCCACAGCTTCTCTGGGCACCCTGTGCCAGGGCCTGCCTGCCCTCCCAGCCAGGAATTCCATCCCAATATCCCAGCTAACCTTGGAGACACTGAGGGCAGCCCTGGGGGCTCCTGCTGCCATCACCATCCCCTTCTGCCGGGACACACCTTCTGAAAGGGCAGGAGGTGACAGGATCCCAGGATGGCCTGGCCTGGGAGGGACTTTAAAGCTCATCCCATGGGATGGGACTGGGCAGAGACACCTCCCACCATCCCATGGTGCTCCCACCCTCCAGCCTGGCCTGGGACACTTCCAGGGATCCAGGGGCAGCATTGCTGGGAATAACGCAGATTTCTGGGATTCTGTGATCCCCAGGCAGCCTTGCCTCTCTGCTGGGCTGGCCGGGGTCTGGCAGGGCAGGCTGGCACCCGGCTGTGCCCGCAGGAATCCGTGTTGGAGCTTTGGCACGGTGACCTCCAGCTGGAGAGCTCTCCCCAGCACGAGCACATGAATTATGCAAAGGATGCTAATGCAGCAGCACTTCAGCACCAGTTTGTTTTTAAGCATCTGGGCTGCCTCTTGGGTTTGAATTAAGCACTTTCTGATCAGGATCAAAACAGTTTTCCCCCCGTGCAGGAAGCCAGGCATGAGGAGGGGTTGGTTTTCCTGCTCCCTTCCCGTGTCCTGGGAAGGTGTGGGGACAGAACTGTGGCTCTGGAGGGTTTTTTCTCTCTGCTGGGAGGTGTAAATGGGATTTTTTTTCTTTGGTGAGCAGAAGATTAGACTTTAAAAGCAGCAGAGCAGTTTGTGGCAGGCAGTGCTGGTGATCCAGCTGCCGGGAGGACTTCTGTGGTGAGCAGTGTGCAGCTACATTTTTAGACAAACTCAGCTGAATTATTGTTTTCTTTGTTTGGGAGGGTCCGTTTGGGAATTCAGTGTGGGAAATAAGCGACACCAACTTGTTCCATTTGATTTATATTTGGGTTAGAGAAAATCTCCACCCCTGAGCCTGCAGCAGTGCAGCTTCCCTGGGGCCAGAGGCCTCAGGCTGCTCAGGTAACAGCACTTGGAGCTGCTGGTGCTTAAAAAGTGGGAATTTCCCGTTTACCAGCTCCTGATTTCAGTTCTGGAGGCTTGAGCAGGTTTCCATCCCTTCATATGCTCACGGCAGCTGGCCCCAAGGGTTGTGCCCTTGCCCACAGTTGCTGGGAAATGCAGTGTTGCCAGTTAGTTCTGCTCCAGTTCAGGTTGGATTTCAGGGAAAGGTTGGATTTCAGAAGTGCTGGGCACTGAGAGCTCCAGGAGCTCCAGGGGCGTTTGGGCACCGCTCCTGGGGATGCCCAGGGTGGCATTTTGGGGTGTCTGTCCACAGGAGCTGGATTCATGATCCTGTAGGTCCCTTCCAGCTCAGGATATCCCCTGATTCTGTGATCTGTGGGTGCTGAAAGGTCTGTGACGTGCCCCCCTGTTTTCACTCCCAGCTCTGACCCTGATCTGCCCCGTTGTTCCGACAACCCAGACACTCCGAATTCTGTATGGATATACCGGAAAACACGAGCATTAATCCGGTGTTAAATTAAACCCAGGCTTTGCCTCTTCCTAAAGCAACGCCTTTCAGGGGCGTTTCACTGCAGAAAGCCTTGGCTGATGTATAGCTTGTATATGTGCTGTGCTCTGAGTAACATATTGCAGAACTCAAGCGTGTGCTGGTTCTCAATTTACCCCGGGATCTCTTTAACAAAACAAGTGTTTGTCCGCGGGGACTGCGCAGCCTTAAACATACATTTGGGCAGGATATTCATAAAGCACCAGAATAGGGGCATTGTCCTGGGAATGAATGCTCCTCACATGAGAGCTGGGCCGTGCTGGACCTCCAGGACTGGGCCCTGCAGCTCTGGAGAGCTCTGGCTGTGTGTCCTGGATCATGAGCTGGAGCCGTGCCCGGTGCTTCCCGGCCTCGCTGAGGGGAGAGCTGGGGACACCTCGGCCCTGGGAGCTGTCCTGGGTTGGGATTCTGGAAACTTTGGAGATTTTATTATATGGTAGTATATATAGGGCAAGATGGAGGATTTGGGGCATTGTATGAGTGCTTCTTCTTCACCTTCTTCTTCATGGGTTTGGGTGGTTTTCTGGAACTGGTTAGTGAAGTTCATGTTGCGGACTTCAAGTAGTTAGTTACTGGGTTTAAAGTAAAAATAATTTAGGTGGCGTTTCGCAGTTGGGTTGTCCTTGAAAAGACCTTGTGGAGGTAGAGAGGTGCTCCATTTTGCACCTTGTTAACAGAGGTACTGCAGAACTCACAGCCTGTGAGCCTGCAATATAAAAATGAATAACCATCCGAGTCCAAACGTGAGCTTCGTCTCTCGTGCTGTTAACCCCAACCTTGGCAGAAAAAAAAGGCAGCACTGTCCCAGTCCTGCTCCTGGGACAGCACTCCCAGAGCTGGGCTGGGCCCCAGGGAGGGATTCCATGGCAGGAAGATCCACAGGAAAGCTCCAGAGGTTGTGACTTCCCTCGTCACGTTGCCCGAGCGGCGCGGAGCGGTGTTAACCGTGGAGGGACACGGGGAATGGCTTCAGGGGTGGATTATTGGGATGTTGGGAAGGAATTCCTGGCTGGGAGGATGAGGAGGCCCTGGAATGGATTTCCCTGGGAAGCTGTGGCTGCCACTGGATCCCTGGAAGTGCCCCTGGCCAGGCTGGAGCAGCCTGGGACGGTTGAAGGTGTCCCTGCCCATGGCACTGGATAATCCTTCACGTCCTTTCCAACCAAAATCACTCTGGAATCCTGTAGCTCCAGCCTCCTGCCCTTTCACAGGTCATGTCCTGGTGGTGCAGGGGCAGAAGGGGTTGGTGATGGCAGCAGGAGCCCCCAGGGCTGCCCTTGGTGTCCCCAAATTTTTGGGCAGCTCCAGCCATGCTGCGCACATGGGTGTTGGCCGGCTCCAGCTCAGCACAGAATATCCTTGAGCCTTCCAGAGCCACACGAAGAAATTTTAGATTTTTCAGAGTGTGTTTGGGTGTTGTGAGAGAGATACCTTAAAAAATACAGAAATTATTCTTTTTTTTTTTTTTCTCTTTTGCTTTTTAATATATATTGTTTGGCCAGAAATCCTTTACTATAAAAGGACTTGGGGCAGCTCTAGATTGTACATCTGTTCCTTGTTTGTCTGCAAAATGACTGCACAGTGGAGGCCAAAAGCAGAGAATAGAGGGTTGTACAAATTGGCAAAGTTGCTGGAGTCTTTCAGAAGCCAGTAATTACAATGAAGAAGCAAATTGTTCAATCCAGAAATCCTGGTTGTTCACCCATCCCACATCCTGGCATGTCCCCCCCGTGATCCCCCCTTGTCCTGCTTTGCAGAGGACAGATGGATAAATATCAGATAAATATCCCAGTTCCACCTGGGGCAGGTTTGGGGCAGGTTTGGGGCAGTTTTGGGGCAGGTTTGGGGCAGGGTGGGTGGCACCGTTATCCAGAGGGCCTGGGAAGGGATGGAAATGGCTTGGCTGAGTTTATCCAGCACTTTTCTGACAAAGGTTCCCAATAATTTACTGTGTTTGGGAGTGCTTCAAAGGCCTCTCTGCCCAGCTCTGAGCCTTGCGAGTGCAGATGATCAAATAAATTAACTATCACAAATATTTAACTAAAAGCCTGCTCAAACAGGAGCTTTGATGTCGAGTGTGTGTGGGGGAGCCTCCGTGTGGCTGTGCGCTCTCCCAGGGATATTGAGTCAACGCTGGATTTGCTGCTTCTCTCAGATAGAAGAAGCCTAAAACTGGAGATGTAAATAATAATGAGTGACGTTTATTATTCCCCCTCCACGGTTGGGGTGTGGTGCTGGGTGGCATCGGGGTGAGGGATGGCACAAGGAGTTTTCCTGGGAAGCTGATGGAAAGCAGATCGAATGGTGCAGTCACAATTTTGAGTGTGTCACACTTTTTTTTGCCTTCCCTACAAAAAAACTTTGGCTCAGGAGGGATTTTTCGTGGCATTGGTGCCAGGTGTTGCTTGGTGGCCACAACCCTCTCCAGGTAACCAGGCTCCATTCCATGTTGGGGTAATTATTAAAGCTCCATGGATTGAGCCAGGAAATGTTGGGTAATTAATTGAATCCCAGCTGCTTACAGGTAGCTGGGGTGGATGGTTGTGAGTTTTGTTGGCTAAAAATTGCAGCTTCCTGAAATAGTCTGGGAGTTGTCAGAGCTTCCCAGTGATCTGCTCGCAGGGAATTGTGTCTGAGAGCTCAGCTCTGCTCCGTGTCACAGCTTCAGCTGCAGATTCCCGTTCTCTTGATCATCTAAATGAGTACCTGAGTGTGGCAAATGCACAATGTTCTTTTTTTTTTCTTTTGCTAAATGAAACAAGAACTTTAGTGCCTGACGGGCGTTTTTGCTCCATGAATTTTTCAGGAGCCTCTGGCGGTGCTGTGGAGGAAGGTGAGGAGTGAGAGGGACGGGGGAAGGTGTTCCTGCCCTTGGCAGGGCTGGGATGGACTTTAAGGTCCCTTCCTGTTGTATTGCACTAATTAATTGTACTGCACTAATCCCAACCCTTGCAGTATTCCGTGATTCTGTGCCTGAGCAGATGAACCAAGTGCAGGAAACACTGAGGGGAAAACGCTTTGCTTTTTAAATTTTGATTTTAAGCTCCTTTAATGGAAGACCCTGTGATAGCTGGGATACCAGGGGTGTTTTCCTTGTGGCTGTGCTGGCCACACTCAGGAGAAGTGAGAGACTCAGCTGACCCAGATCAGATGGCAGAGGAGTGGGGGAAGAGGAATTTTAGGAAGCTGAGTCTCAGCCTTGGTATGGATTAGAGGGAAATGACCTCTCAGCTCAGCCCACGCGGTGGTTTACGGGGTCAGGGGTGACCTTTTCTCCTGGCTGAGGCATCTCTTGCTCCCTCTGAGGCTGCAGAAGCTTTGGGACCATTCCCAGCTCCCCCATCACTTGGTGTGGGAGCAAGAGGTGTTTTCCAGAAATAAATCCGGGCATATTCCTGGAAATCCAGCCTGTTGTGAGCAGAAGGCAGGTGGGCTTTCTCCAGGCTAGGGGATGATTCCGTCACATCCAAGTGCTTCAATTAGAACATAAAAGAAATCGTGCAAGACTTCCCATGAGCTGAGACCTTCCCTGCTGAGCACCAGGATTCCTGTTCAGGATTTTTTAGCAGCGAGGGGGGATGCAAAAGAATTCCTGAATGCCCGGAAAACCAACCCTCAGTTTTCTCCTGCACCCTTGGGTATGGCAGATCCAAAGTATCCTGAGCTGGATTTGCGGGGAAGAGAAGGAACCTACAAACACCAGCTGGGCAAAAATTGATTAAGCATGAAATTCTTCTCTGGCAGCGAATTCTCTGCTGGCTGGGGGACAAAAGGTTGCACAACTGAAAGGGAAAAGGAATTTTATTTGGAAAGCTCCGAGCTATTGTTTGTTTGGTTTTGCTGGTGTTTATTTTCTGTCTGACGGCAGATCTTTGTTAAAGGTGAATTGTCCCTTCTGTTTAGCAAGTGGAGTGAAAACAGCCCTGATGCACTTGTGAGGCATTCAGGGAATTGTTCGAATTGTTCGAATTGTTCCAGGTGCTCCGAGGAAGTGCTTGGGGATACCTGAGGTGCAAGAGCCTGTGTGGAGCAGAGTATTCCTCGTGTTTCTGGTATTGAAACAGCCCAGACAGCACATAAATAGATGTACAAATGCAGTGAAACATCGCAGAGAATACCTGTTGTAATATTTGAAGTTCAACCTACAGGTTTATTTGGGTGCCACCTCCCAGCTGCTGCTGCTGTGCCAAAATATTTCACAGAAAAGACGTGGGAGGAGAAAGGCACCTCTTCCTTAGCAGTGGGAAAATGCCAAATCCATGGATTTGGGTTTATTCCGTGTCAGAAACAGCGGGTTTGGGAATGCCTCGTGGAGAAGATGCTCCTGCTGTGACCGCTCAGGGTCTGCCCCAGGGCCACCCACCCCTGGGCTCACAGGATTTAACCCTTTTTAACCATGATTTCAGTTCTTTTTAACCAGGATTTCCCTCAGCAGGGCTTTTTCCCACAGAGATACCAGGGAAAACAGGGAAGCCTTCAGCGTGTGCAGCCAAAACATTGATCAAGGGCTGGGATGGGGCTGCTCTTATCCCTCTGACCTTGGCACATCCATGGGCACGGCTGCTGTTGCTCTGGGAGCTCCACACACTGACCCTTTGCTGCTCAGAATGACACAGTTTTGTTTTTCAAGGTGTCTGAGTTCTGGCTGTTTCCCCCCTCTTTTCAGTCAGCAGAGATTTTTCCTTTTCTGCTCATTCCCTCCCTCTACCAGCAAGTTTTGGGTCAAAACTTTCCCTTTTCCTCCCAGGAGCTGGAAGCAGCAGCTCTTGCTCAGTGCACCACGATAACAACAATAATAATAAAAACAGTGATAAAGGCTTCAGACAGTGATTAAAAGAGCAGATTTATGGATTTTTCTGGCCAGACTCCATCCTTGGAGATGTCTGTGCGGCTCCTTCCCTCAGGGATTGTGCCCAGCCAAGGGTGGGGGGGTTTCTCCTTGGCCAGGGGGGTGTTTGTGGTGCTGTCCCTGCCCCATTCCTGGCTCCGTGGACATTCCAGGACATTTCCAGCCCAGCTGTGGGAGCTCAGCCCTCTCTGTCTGCTCCTACTTCTCTGGGAGGCGTTTGGAACTTCGTGGGAGGGAATGTGGCTGGAGAATGCCAGGAGCAAATCCACCTCATTAGGGAGCAGGGTTTAACATTTTTTGCATTAGTGGGAGGCTGAACTGTGGTGGTTGTGTGCTTGGGGTGGAGGAGGACGGATCTCTGTGCTGTGTCTGGAATGGAAATCCATCCAAATAGGAAAGATGGGGAAAAGAAAAAACCCCAAAGGTTGGTTTGCTGTCCCACAACCACCCCTGGCTTGCTGGGGTGGAGAAAGGATCTGTGTGCTAAGGTGGAAATCCATCCAAACAGGAAAGATGGGGAAAAGAAAAAACCCCGAAGGTTGTGTTTGCTGTCCCACAGCCACCCCAGGCTTGGAGGAGGAGGAGGAGGGATCTCTGTGCTGTGTCTGAGGTGGAAATCCATCCAAATAGGAAAGATGAGGAAAAGAAAAAAAAAAGACAACCCCAAAGGTTGTGTTTGCTGTCCCACAGCCACCCCAGGCTGGGTGGAGGAGATCCTGGCTGCAGTGCTGTGCTGGGATGCACAGGAGGGGCTGTGGGAAGTGATGCCAATGGCAAGGGTAGCTTTAGGTGAGATTTTGGGCAGGAATTCCTGGCTGGGCTGGAATTCCCAGGTTTGCTGTGGCTGCCCCTGGATCCCTGGCAGTGTCCCAGGCCATGCTGCTGCTGGAAGCGCCGTCTCCATCCCACTCCACTCTCCCAACTCATTTCCTCACAAGAAATGGGATCCATGACCAAAGCTCTGCTTTTCCCATTATTCCCCTCATCTTGTGCACAAATACTGGGATAATGGAGTTTATTCAGGCCCATTTGAGGTTTCTCCTGGCTTCCTGACTCAGAAGTTATCAGCAATTCCTTGCTGTTTAAGAGGTTATCAGGTTTAAAAGAAGTTTTCAGCCTGGGGCAGTTGAAGGTGTCTCTCTGCCGTGGCAGGGATGGAATGGGAGAGGCTTTAAGGTCCTTCCATCCCAAACCAGTCTGGGATTTTGGGGTTCCTCCTCAGGGAAAGGTGTGATTTAAGGAGGGGCATTTCCCTGTCCCATCGCTGCCACAGTTCCCTTGTCCAGCAGCTGAGGATGCCCAGGCTGTGATGAGCCAAGTGATCCCTCCCGCCACGTTTTTACCACATTAGGGTTATTCGTTAGGATTATTTCTCCACTCTCCATCTCCTGGTTTTTGCCTGGAGCGGCTTTTCCCAGCAGCTGGGCTCTCTGAGCGGTGGCTGCTGTTCCTGCCAGGAGAGCCCAGTGCTGCCTTCTCGTTGTTTCCTGGTGTTTGTGCAGACCTTGTGCGGCTCTGATGCCATTTTTCCTTCTTTTGTGTCACATTTTGATCTCTGGGAAACATCACCTATCCAGGTGTTAAGGCAGTCCCTCAGTTCTCAAAATAAAAATTAAAAAAAAGCTTTGTTTTACTCCAAATAAAGCAACAGCTGCACTTCCAAACCTTTCTGAACAGACTTTTTAGGTAGTGATTACACTGGATTCCTCCCTTCCTTCCCCCTGTTCAGTGCTCAACTCCTCAGCTCATAGGAAAACATAAAACTTTATCTTTTTAAATTTTTTTTTCAAATTTTTTTTTTCATTTTAACAGGCAACATCTTTTTCCCCGAGTCCCTGGGCTGTGGCAGCACCACATTGTGCAGGGCTTTATGTTACATTTCACTCGGTCATACCCAATTTAAGTTCTAGGCAGGTTTTTACTGGCCTTTCCCTTAATAGTTAAATCATCTGGAAAACAGATTGAAGTTTTAATGTTGTGTGGGTTGTTTTTTTTTTTTTCCTGAGGTGAAACCAGCCTGAAAATCACCGTGAGTGCTCTTCAGTGAGCAGGGCTGGGATTATGTCCCACCTCAGCGTGGGATACATCAGGAACAGTTTAGCAACTGAATTTTTAAAATTCAGTCTAATCAGGGCAGTGCCTTGGGTTTGGTTGATTAGATGCCACAGATTGGTATCTTTTACCTTCATATGAGAAGGTAAAATTCCTTAAAAAAGATTTCTTCTTCATAGTTCTTCCATAAAACAGCATTCCAACCTAAAAACCGGGATGTCTTCGAATCCCATACATCAAACCCTCAAAAATCCCTTTTAAACATCAAGGAATTGCTGATACCTTCTGAATGAGGAAGCCAGGAGAAACCTCAAATGAGCCTGAATAAACTCCATTATCCCAGTATTTGTGCCCAAGATGAAGGGAATAATGGGAAAAGCAGAGCTTTGGTCATGGATCCCGTTTCTTGCTGGGAAATGAGTTGGGAGAGTGGAGTGGGATGGAGACAGCCCTTCCAGCAGGAGAATTGCTGCTAATTGGCAGCTAATGGATCAGCAATTTTCCAAACAGAAACGGGGAGCAGGCAGCCTCACAAATCGGGATTGTTGGGAGCAGAAAATCCAGGGAGAAACAAAGCAGGAGCCCCCGCAGGAGCAGCCCTGGAGCGCTGAGAGCTGCAGGAGTCGTGTGGGATTTGGTGACGTGACAGATCCACGTGGGATGGTCAGAAATGCTGCTGCCCCAGTCACGTTTCTCACCCAGCCAGAGAGATTTTTGTCTCTGGAAATGTGTCGTTTCAGGAGCGACTCCCAGCTCTCTGCACGAAGTGATATTTTTGTCTTTACGTAGGAATATTAGAGGTGGGATTCCAGCAGAGGTGTTGGGATCCAGCAGGGATGGGTGCCTGCTGTTCAATGGAGATGCTTTTATCCGAAATGTTCATATTTTGGGAAGAGTTAGTAATCTGAGTTTTAGGAGGTGATGCAGGGTAAGGGGTTGGTCCTGGGGAAGGAGCTGGGGATGAAACCAGAACTTCCAGGGAGTTCTTTGGGAGCGAGGGAGTGAATTACTGCAACAACTAAAACTTAATTGAGTCACCCAGGAAATTACTGGAAAGTGATCCTTGTTTTTATCTCCTTGTGGGGTGCTGTTTGCCCCCCTTTGTGCACCACAGGGCTGCAGGGTGACAAAACTTCCTGCTGGACACAGAAAAGGCCAGAGAGTTCTTCAGTTTTGGATTTTGTGACCTCGGTTCTCTTGGTAAAGATGGAGCTTGGGGCAACCTTGGCTGTCACCACCCTCAGGGAACGGCCCTGAGGTGACAGCCCTTCCTCAGTGCAGTCCAGGAGGTGTGGCCCCCAAAATCCCTGGAGAAAGGAATTTATGCTCCCCAGAACTGCTTCTGAGGGTTTTCTAAAGCTGTTCAAACCAGGGGAAAAAGGGAATTCAGCTGTTCCCAGAAGTGAGTGGACCTGTGCTGTGTTATTTAATGCTCACGTTGTTCATCACTTGCTTGAGCACTTCATTTGAAGGTTTGGGTTGGGATAGATTGGCTGTTGTCTCCTCCTGTATGTTGAATTTCTCGGATTTATTGGTTTTAAATGTCCTCTTTTCATTCTGTTCCTTTGGTCTTTGGGAAAGGATATTTTCTTTCCCTTTTTTTCCCATTTGGAGCCTGGTGTGTGGCAGTGCATCCCTGCCTCTCCCACACGTTTTCTTCACCTTTTCAAGTGCTCAGGACTCTCGAGTTGTAAATATTTAGATGCCTGTTTGGATCTAGTTTGTGAAATCCTTCCTGATGCTGGAATCATTTCTCTCATCTCTTCATTTCCTCCATCCCTGCAGTTTATAGATTTTTTTAAATTCTTTTATGCTTTACTCAAACCTGAATCTGAAGATGGAGGAGTTGAACTCACCCAGTCTCAGTGTCTTTTGAGCCAGGATGGTTGGGGAGCCCAGCGTGGCTCCTGAAAATGCTCCTTTATTTTGTATATTCCCTTCCCTTGGCCACCTCCCTTCCAGGGCTTGTCTCCTCCTTCTCCTTCTCCTTCTCC
>VZDJ01000019.1:1165747-1224882 GCA_008694505.1 Cyanoderma ruficeps | reverse complement strand
TCCTTCTCCTCCTCCTCTTCCTCCTTCTCCTTGTGATTCCATCTGCAGCTTTTCATTTTGTGGCTGCCTCCTTTGCTCTGGCCTGAGCGAGGAGAGCTTCTTTTCCATAACTTAATCCTCCTTTGCAGAAATCAATCCAGTTTTGTTTGGTTTTTGTTTGTTTTGTTTGTTTTTCTGCTTGCAGACGATATTATCCCTGCTTGTCCGTGTTCAATATTCCACAGGTTCGCTTGCCTGGCCCTTAAGTAGCTTAGGGATAAAAACGAGGATCATTTTCCAGTAATTTCCTGGGTGACTCAATTAAGTTTTAGTTGTTGCAGTAATTCAGTGCCGGGGATATTTATGGAACAGTCAGTCTCGGAGGAGCCTGGAGTGTTCCTGGAGCTTCCCTGGGTGGGAAGGAGCCCCCAGAGCTCCTGGCAGGAATGTGCTGCCCGGGAAGGGATGGCTGTGGCCTGGAATCATGGAATGCTTTGTGTGGGAAGGGATGTGAGGATTTTCCAGTGCTGCTCCTTGGGACACCTCCCACTGTCCCACGGTGCTCCCACCTGGCCATGGACACTGCCAGGGATCCGGGGAATTCTCTGGGAATTCCAGCCCAGCTAGGAATTCCCAATTCCCAATCTCCCCCCCATCCCTGCCCGCTGGCAGTGGGAAGCCATTCCCCGTGTCCTGTCTGTCCTGTCCCTCTCCAAGGGATTTGCATCTTCCATCTGAAAATCCAGGATATTTTCCCATTTATAGCCGAGCCTCAGGCTGTGTTTTCCCAGTGGGCTGGGAGCTTTAGCAGGGACCAACTGAGCCAGGCAGAGCTGCTCCCTGTGCACCATTCCTGCTGGAGAAAACTCCGGCTGTCATTCCATTTATTTTTGTTTTGTTTTTCCCCACTCAAGCACAGCCCAATGTAAGGAAGAGCGGCTCTGGCCCGCAGATGTTGAGCATGAATCACGCTGCTTGTCTTCATTTCTCAGCTGGGGTTAACTCCTGGCCTGTGGAAAATAAAAAATGGGCTTTTCCTTGCCTGGCTGTTGGGCTGGGTGCAGCGGGATGAGTGCTGGAGCACCCAGCACAACGTGCAGCACTGGATCCCAGAGGGATAAACCCAGCTCTGTGTTTGCCCTGGGTGCTCTGGAACGGGGCTTTTCCTGCCCAGCATTCCCAACAGATGGAAATTCCCACCGACGGGGGATATCCTGCCCAAGCACTCCCAGCAAGGCTCTTCCCTCCTTGGTTTTGGAGGAGAAATCTCCAGAAATTTCTTTGAGGGCAGGAGCACTAATGGCGCGTGACGATTGCCAAGCAGCAATAATCATCTTTCTGGGCATTGATTTAGGGGATGGATTGGAAAAGCTTAGGAAGCCTGAAATCCAGGATGTTTCCAGGCTCTGCTTTCCCGTTTTGTTTGATGCTTTTGAGGCTCTTCTGGTCTTTTAAAGCAGGGCTTTGCCAGACCTGGAGTGATGCAGGAATAGATGCATAAATGTAAGCATACAGAATTAACAATTAATTGTTTAATGCTTTTATTCTGGCACTATTTGGAACAGTAACAGATGAGGATAATTAATCCAATTGAACGGGTGTCCTTACAAAAATAATCCCTGCAAATGTTTGTTTTTTTTTTTCCCAGTGTAGCCTAAAACGCAGCAAAACACATGAAATCAATTCTAGTTTTTCAATCCCTCAAACTTCCACCACGTCCCCCCCCAAATTTAGGCTTATCAGGGGCAAAAATGCTCCATACTGAGGAATACAGCAACTGAGAGCTGTTCATTGGCTCTGCACTGGGATAAATTCTCATAAATCGTAACAAATCCCAGGGTTTGGCATTGCCGTGCGGGCTCAGCTGTACAGCAGAGAGTTGGCACCACAGCCTCGCTTTTGGAAGCAGTTTTTGGGAAAGATGGGACACAAGGGGTTAAGGGCAAAATAAGAGAAATCCAGGAGGATTTGGGGTTGTGTTTATTTACTGAGGCTCTGTGAGGTTTGGGCTGTTTGTAGGGGCGGAGCTGCTGGAGGGCCACTGCCCTGAACGCTGCTTTTCCTGCCCGTGGAAGGCACGAGAAGGTTCCTTTCATCAGGGAAATGGAACTTGGGAAGTGAATTGCTTTAATTGCCCCTCAGCTTTTTGGCAGGGGGAGCGGAATGATCCCAGCAATAATCACAGCAATTCCACGGGAATATCAGCTGGAGGCCCTGGATGGCATCTCTGGGCAGGGAACAGCTTGGGCCACCTGAGTCCAAAGGCTTCCTGCACTCTGGGGCAGGTTTTGCTGGGCTTCAGCCACTTTGGGACAAAAATTCCCCCCTAATTAGGTTTATTCCTCATCCTGCCATCTGTCCCTGTGCTCCAGAGCCTCCTCTGGCTCCAGGGACATCCTGGCTGCCTCTCAGCCCTTTTGGGGGCTCAGGCGGAGTTGGTGGGGGGGTTTCAGTGCCCTGAACCTGGGAGCAGCTCCCACCAGTGCTTTGGGATGAATTTCATTCCATGTGGACGAGAAAAGGCTCCCAAGACACCCTGACAGGGAGTTAAAAACAGCTCGGGGAGACAAAGGAGCTTTTCCAGCCTCAGACTGCCTGGCTCTGGCTCCTTTGGCTTTTTGGGGGATGCCAGGGCTCTTTTCTGTCCCTCTGCCACCTTTGAAACTCTGGCTTTTCTGCCCAAACCCGGCTCCCACACAAGGGCTGCCTTTGGGATGTGTGGGGCACTGTTTTTCCAAAAATGTCCTGAGCTCGGGGAGGGAAAAATCTCTGTGCTGGTGTTGCTTCACTAAGGAAAAGCAGGAATTTGGGAAGGTTTCACCTTGCTGATTTTCTGTGCCAGCCCCTAAACTCTGCTCAGTTTGGGTGGGATTCTGTTCCATGGGGCAGGAATCCCCTCTGCACATTCCCTGACTGTCCAGGTCACAGAAAACTCCCTGCCTGGGTCCATTTTCCTGGCAAATATTAGATCTGAACGTGCCTGGAAAACTCCTGTCCCTGAGAGGCTGGAGATGTATTTAATAATTGTATTTTTAAAAAAATTACATTGTTCTCTTTGCCGTTGTTACAGAATAATTTTATTTTCAGCTTCAAACTGAAGCTGAGCAGGGATAGATGGGATACTGGGGTGTTGGGATATTGGTATATTGGGAAGGAATTCCTGGCTGGGAGGGTGAAGGGCTGGCACAGGGTGCCCAGATTTGCTGTGGCTGTCCCTGGATCCCTGGAAGTGTCAGGTTGGAGCAGCCTGGGACAGTGGGAGATATCCCTGCACGTGGCAGGGGTGGGATGGGATCATCCTTAAATGGCCTTTCCACCCCAAAACATGCTGGAGTTCCATGGTTGAATGTTTTTCAGTGCTGTTGTTAATTCATGGTGAGGAAAAAATCCTGCAGGAGCTGAATCCTGCACAGAATTTTGTTGTCAGCCCTTCCTGTGTTTTTGGGGGGAATTCTCACCACTTGAAACCTCCAGTGTTCTTCCCTTTCCGTCTTTATTTTTTTTGGTTTCAGTTGGAACTTCTCCGTTTCTTTCATAATCCCTGCAGATTAAAACTCAGGGAAAGAACAAAATCAGGAGTTGGGTTCCCAAAGGGTTTTTTTAGGTGATGAAACACAGTGATGGTAATCATGGGATGGTTTGGGTTGGAAGGAATCTCCAATCCCATGGGCAGGGACAGCTCCCACTGTCCCAGGTCGCTCCAAGCCCTGACCTGGAGCATTCCCATGGATCCAGGGACAGCCAGAACATTCTGTGCTGTTACCTTTTCTCATCAGACAGGGCACTGGGGCTTCCAAAATCCACATCCCATGCTGGGGTCAGTGGTGGAGCTGCTCCTCCTGCTGCCTCGGGCTTGGGACCAGCTGGAGCAGCCACCTGCTCTGAGCCCAGGGCCAGCTCTGGGATGGACAGCCATCCCTGGGATGGACAGGGATCCCTGGGATGGACAGGGATCCCTGGGATTGCCAGCCATCCCTGGGATTGTCAGATATCCCTGGGATTGCCAGCCATCCCTGGGATTGACAGAGATCCCTGGGATGGACAGATATCCCTGGGATTGTCAGATATCTCTGGGATTGTCAGATATCTTTGGGATGGACAGATATCCCTGGGATTGTCAGATATCTCTGGGATTGTCAGATATCTTTGGGATTGACAGAGATCCCTGGGATTGTCATCCATCCCTGGCATTCCCAGCCGTCCCTGGCATTCCCAGCCGTCCCTGGAGCCACATTCCTGGGGGTGCTGGTTCCACCCTGGGCTGCTGTCACCCCTGTGGAGCCCCAGAGGTGGAGCCAGCCCAGAGCCCTGCAGGGACAATCCTGCCCAGAGCCCTGCAGGGACAATCCTGCCCAGAGCCCTGCAGGGACAATCCTGCATTTCCAATTTCCAGGAGGAGCAGCAGGGCCCTGGTGCCAGTAGGGAATAAAAGGCCTTACCCTAAATGAGTTCTCCCCCCCAGAAAAAGTGAGTTTAGGATATTTTTGGGGTTTTTTCTTCTTGCTCCCACTCAACAGGAGAGTGAAAAGCTTCTTCTGTTTCATAAATCTGAGCCTGGCTTTAGTGATCCTTGATCCAGGACTGGCTTTGCCATGGGATGAGCTGTGCTTTGGCCACCTTCTATTTGTGACCATCATGGGGTAAATTAACCCTGCCCAGGGGGTCCAAACACATCTCCTTTTGCTTGTTACTGTTGTTATTACTTTATTATTATCATAATTTTTATAATAATCTGTTAGTGTTATTAATAATCACTAATGATTATTATATATTCAGTTAATTTTTTTGGGTCTCAGCAACGGTTTGAGGTGAGCCTCTCTCTGTTTTCCCAGGCTCTTGCAACACTCTCCCATGTTTTAGGTCGTGACAGATGATGGCACAGCACAATCCATTCTCAGTTTTATCACTGTGTGTCTCACAACTCCAGACCTCCATAATAAATATTTTCAGTGTGCATACGAGACCTTTCCATATTCTAACCTCAGAGTCAGGTTTATGTACATGCAACTCCAGATTTATTTCCAGGAAGGATGGAAATTCTGTCCCTGTGGTAGCTCCTCTCGAGTAATCAGCCTCATCCTGCACGTTTCCTGTGTTTTCTCTTTTGGAGGAGCTCAATTTCCATTTAATTTGTGCTCAGCTCTGTGTGTATTCCTGGCCAGGGTGTGCTTTGGGTTCACTCAGGAGGAGCTGCTCTGTGGGGCAGGGCAGCTCTCCCTGCTCTGATGCATCTCCTGCTCCCAGTTCAGCTCACGGGGCCACGTCTCTGCTCTTTGCCATTACAAAGAACAGATGCCCCTCTTCTCAGACCCAGATTTATTCCTGTCCCACGCAGACCTGGTTTGTGTCCTGCTCCTGCCTCGCTCCCCGCAGATGCATTTTGTGGTGGGAGGTCAGGAATCGAGAGCTGGTGTGTTTAAATTCTGCCCTCCCGTAATATTAACAGTTCCTCGCTTTGCTCTTTTCCTTATTTTTCATTTGGGGTTGTTAAACTCGGGAGGGTGCCTGGTGCAGGTTTGCGTGTTTGGATTTGGCCTGTGTTGGCTCCAGGGGAAGGGGGAATGGATTGAAACTGCCCCAGATGGGATGGATGGGAAATTGGGAGGGAATTCCTGCCTGGGCTGCAATTCCCAGAGAAGCTGTGGCTGCCCCTGGATCCCTGGAATGTCCAAGGCCACCCTGGGATAGTGGAAGGTGTGAATGGGATGAACTTTAAGGTCCCTTCCATGATTCCATTTGGTGGAGTATTTTTGGGTGCTGGCACACAAAATCTGTCACTTTGCAACCAGGTGGCTTTACAGCGTGGACTGAGGGCTGTTCCCTGGCTGGGACCACACTGCAGGGATGGAAATGAGCCTGGAATTCCACCTTCCAGCTTTGTCCTGCTTTGATCCCTGAATTCCAGCATGGAGCGAGCTGTGGGGAGGGAGGCCCAGAAGGAATAACTCCTGAGCTGGGTGGGTAACAGCTCCCACAGCAGGGATGGCTGGGCCAAACATCCAAAAAAACCCCCGAAAAAGACCTTTCTAACTCTTCAAAATCACGAGGTGCTGCTTTGCCTCTGAGTTCCTGCAGGAGGGGATTTGTGACCTTGTTCTGTGAGGGGGCTGCTGGGCTCTGTCCTGGCCTGACCTTTCCCGGATGGATGCAGGTCCTTGGTGTTCCTGGCACCAGCAGGAGCTGCTGGCAGGGTTTGGGGCCGTCTGTTGTGCCATTCCTGACACAAATGTCCCCAGCCCAGGGGTGGCATCACGCCGGGTGTGCCCTCAGAGCTGGCACAGGGATCTATCTCAGCAGCCACCCTCTGAGCACCTCCTGGCCTTGGCACGGGGAAAATGGGAATTCTGGAGGAAGCAGCAGCACTCCTGCGCTGGGGGATGTGTTGTGGAATCACGGAGTGGTTTGGGTTGGAAAAACCCTCCAAGACTGAGCCCACCCTTCCCCAGCGCTGCCAAGGGTGACCATGTCCCCAAGTGCCACATCCACAGGGTTTCCAAACCCCTCCAGGAGTAGGAATTCCAGCACTCCCCTGTGCCAGCAGCTAAACGTCAGCATGGGTGTCAGCATCCTCATTCCTTCAGCGGGATGGAGGCGAAAATTGGGCACCGTGGGGTGGTGGTGGTGGTGGTGGGGTGGCCTCAGGACAGCCCCAAGTGCCTTTTCCCCCCCTTCCCCTTGGAAAAGGATCCCAGGAATGCTCTGTGTGTGTGTGTCTCCTTCCCTTCTCTTCATTTCCAGAGGTAATTGATAGATTCCAGTAGAAAAGCTCCCTGTCGAAGCCTCGTTGAGTTTAATGAAGTGATTCTGCCGAGCCCGGGAATGAAATAAAAACCCTCCCAAGTCAGTAACCTGCACATGAGCAGGTGATTAAAATGCTTCATTCCAAACTGCCTGGGATTCTGAGCCATTTGTTTCCCAGATAGGCTTCCTGATTAAAAGAAGTCCCAGTGAAAAATTAAGGATCGGGGCAGAAAAACCCCAACAAAACCCTGTTAAAATAAATAACCAAAAAAAGGATAATGATACCAGAAGGATAATGTTTCTCCTGAACCATTTTCCAGGCTTGCAGCATAACCCTGCTGGTGCTTCCAAGTCGGACCACATGTCTGAACAGATAATTTTTTGCATTTTTTTGTGCTGGGATAACTGTAAATACCTGCCTGCATTCAAGGGAGGCGTTTCACGGGTGCTTCTTCCTTCTGTGAAATTACAGCTTCAGCTCTGGGCTTGCCTCAACAGATCCTTGTCCCCAGAGCCAGGGGGGCTGCTGGGGCAGGCTGGAAACCCAGGCTCTGGGTGTCTGATTTGGGAAATTCATCTTGTGGTACCCTGAGGACTTTTTAAGAAGTCGGGGGCATGGAAATGTTGATAAATTATGGAATTACAGAATGGTTTGCTGGAAGAGACCTTAAAGATTCTCCTGTTCCAAGCCCTTGGCGTGGCAGGGACATCTTCCTCCATCCCAGGGTGCTCCAAGCTCCATCCAGCCTGACCTTGGACACTTGCAGGGATCCAGGGGCAGCCACAGCTGCTCCGAGCAACAAATCTCAGCTGTAAACATAAAACCAGCTGAGCCTTCCCTGGTTTTCCTCAAAATTAGAAAATGCTGCACTGGACAGATCCATCTCCATGAAAGATGTAGGAATTTGGGGCTGAGAAGTAAATTGAGTGCAGAATGACTGCAGTAAATGTAAGTGTATAGGCCTTCCAGCAGATAATGGATTTCGTGGAGGCATTAATGGCCGGTTCAGGAATGTTAATTTCCGTGTGTTTGTCGTGGACAAGGGGTATTATCTGGGATAATTATGTGGATTGCACATCCAAACACGCCAGCAAAGAGCAGGAATAACGTGAGGCCAAGACTGAGGCAGGCAGGCCCTGACTGAACTCCCTGAGCAGGACACAGGCAGGTTTGAGCTCTGTCAAATGGCCTCGGGTTCAGGCATCCCGTAGAGATCCCTCGTTCTGGGGGTGTTCAGGCAGTGGAAAATGCATCAGAGCTGGGGGTGATCCTGCAAAGAGGCTCTGAGCCCTGCCTGAAGCACGAGGAGCGTTGGAAAGAAAGATCTCTGAGTGACTCGAAGAAACTGAAACCACTTTTGAGTTTTAGGGACTTGAAACGAGTTCTGGGAATCCTGCTGTTCCTCCCGAGGATTTTGCCTGGCTGGGATTTTGGGTGTCCTGTGGGCTGATGGGGCTCCGAGGGGCTTTGATGTGGTTGCAGGGACAGGAGTGCTCGGGGTGAGTTGTGCTTCTGGAGCATTTGGAGGGAGAGGAGGAAGGGGAGCCTGGAATTCCTCACGTTCAGGGCAGCTTGGTTGAATTTCCCAGTGGACAGCTGGAAAACCCCTTTTTGAATGGGTTTCTCCAGGGGCTGGCCCCGCACTGGGGATGTGAGTTTGGCTCCTGGCCCGGGGTGGTTGATGGATTAAACTCTCCATCCAAAACCAGTCAGGAGGTTTGCAGCAGCAGGCTGGGGAAATAAAAGTGAAAGAAAACCACAAACCCTTCTGGTCTGGAGGCAAAATTCCCCTCTGTGGGGTCAGAGAAGAGAAGAATTAGATCTCCCTGGCTCTGTGATCGTTGTGGGCACTTTGGGCTGAGCAGAAGGTGTGCACCAGCCTCAGCTTTTCCTCCTTTCCTTTGCCTGGGTGTCAGAGGCAGCTGGAGTTTGAGGAAGGATTTTTAGGATTGCTCATCCTCTGTCCCCTGTGAGAGCTCCGAGGTGTGAGCACACCCTGTGCCACCCTCCCAGCTCCTCCCTGGGGCTCAGTGGGTGACAGAGGCAGCGGCCAAGGTGTTGCAGGGCTCAGCATCATCGCTCTCCCTTTTGGGATCCCCTCTCTCCCAGAGACAGGAGGAATTTTGGTGCCAGGAGCCCCCCTGGCAGCTGATGGATGAGGCCCTTGGTGGGAAACTTGTGGGGGGGATTTCAGCTGACGGACAAAGTTTTTGGCGGAAATCTGTTGATGTTTAGAGGTTGATGCAGTGAAAAGTCCCTTGGCGTGACGATTAGTGAGTGACTTAATTTCCTCACTCACAGGGCTCATTAAACTGCCCAGGTAAGCTGGGCTCCCAGGGGGTGCTCCAGGGAATGTGGAATGGCTTTGCCTCATCCTCTGGTAACTGTGGGACGTAATTATTGATTATTAATTAGGGACCCTTCACTGCCATTGACAGCAGTGACGTGCTGCCTGTCCAGCTGTTCCTCTTCCACCTTGGAGCGACATGGAAATGCCCCTTGTCCCAGGGCAGAGGGACAGCCAAAGGATTTCCTGTGGGATGAGCCTAATCCTGGTCCAGCCATGGTCCTGCACCCCCTCTGGAGCTGGCAGGATCAGGAGACACAGCCCTGGCCTCTGGACACGTGAGGAACTGGAGAAAACACAGCCCAGGGAAAAGACCCAACAGGAATTTTTCACCCCTAATTTTCCTTCACGTTTCCCTAAGGTCATCCCCGAGCTGCAGCAGCTCTGGTGGCTTGGGAAGAGTTCTCCATGGAGATGTTCAGGAGGGATGTTCTGAGGGGTGAAGGTTTTGTGCAGGGATTGGGACACCCCGACCTTGGCACGTGAGACGTCGGAGCGGCAGGAGCACGCCTGGATTTTCTTGTTGTTTTAGAGCTTATGTTAAGTGCTGCTGAAATGGTGAGGCTTTATTTTCTTACACCCACGAGCGTGTTTACTTCCTTGTACCTTCTGGAGTTCAAAGGGCCCTTTCATTAAAAAAAAAAATTCCCCTTCAGACGGGCACTTCTGTTGTGGTTGTGTGTGCTGAGGGCCTGGTGATGTGTCTGTGCTGCCGAGGAGAGCTCGGCTCAGTGAAGGGTTTCCAGTAAAAGCTGGGTGCATCCCGGTGCCCATGGGCTCCTTTCTGTCCCTGTGAACTCATTTCTGTCCCTGTGAACTCATTTCTGTCCTTCTGGGTTCCTTTCTGTCCCTCTGGGCTCCCTTCTGTCCCTGTGGACTCATTTCTGTCCCTCTGGGCTCCTTTCTGTTCCTGAGGGCTTCTTTCTGACTCTGTGGGCTTCTTTCAGTACCTGTGGCCTCCTTTCTGTCCCTTTGGGCTCCTTTCTGTCCTTTTGGGTTCCTTTCAGTCCCTGTGGGCTCCTTTCTGTCCCTGTGAACTCATTTCTGTCCTTCTGAGTTCCTTTCTGTCCCTCTGAGTTGCTTTCTGTCCCTCTGGGCTCCCTTCTGTCCCTGTGGACTCATTTCTGTCCCTCTGGGCTCCTTTCTGTCCTTCTGGGTTCCTTTCTGTCCCTGTGAACTCAATTCTGTCTTTCTGGGCTCCTTTCTGTCCCTCTGGGCTCCTTTCTGTCCCTGAGGGCTCCATTCTGTCCCTTTGGGTTCCTTTCTGTCCCTCAGGGCTCCTTTCAGTCCCTTTGGGCTCCTTTCAGTCCCTGAGGGTTCCTGTCTGTCCCTGTGAGCTCGGTGTGCTGTTCCTATGGGAACAGGCTGTGAATCCTCCCAGGGAGGGGAGGAGGAGTGGGCAGAGGGACGAGGGCTCCTGCTGAAACGTGGCCAGGATTTCAAGGAAAACATGAGGGCACCGAGCATGTGTTGGTGCTTGTTTGTGCTGGTGCTGCTCCCTTTTTATCCAGGTTAACGCTCACAATCCCTGGTTTGGGATGAGGTGGCAGCTCTGGCTGTAATGTGTGGTGGAACACACCTTCCACTGGGTTTCCAGGAGGGATTTGTGACCTGGGAGCAGCTTTTTGTGTTGTCTGTCAAACCCTTCCTGGTGGGGATGCTTTATCCAGGTGAAAGTGCCTCATTAGAACTTGGCTGTCACCCCTGGGACTCTGCACCTCTCACACCACTCCTGCTGAGGTGTCTGCATCGTGGTTTTATCCATCCCTTCCTTCCTGAGGAAACACAGGGATGCCCTTGGCCACGGGGTGGGAGCTGGTGATGCCTTGGGAAGGCTGAGCTGGAACAGAGACTGGACAGAGCTGGAGGATGAAGTAGATATTTATTAAAAGGCCTCCAGGATCCACCTTGGGCAGGACAGGGACTAAGAGGGACTAAGAATGGTCACAAGAATGGCTGACCGGTCACGAGATCTTCCATTTTTATAAGTTTTGGTCCGTTTGCATATTGGGGCTTAATTGTCCAATTCCAGCTTCAGGTTGTGAGGTCTCATCCTTGTTTTCTCTCTTCAGCCACCCTTGCTTGTGCTGTTGGGCTGAAAGTTGTCCTTGGTCCTCAGCAGGAAAAGGATTAGTTTTGTCTCCCTGCTCTGTGCAGAGATCTGACTGGCACTTTATATGAGGCTCAGAACTGCGCCCCTGGGCAGAATCTGAAAATGTAAAAGCTAAAGCTTAAGGTGTCACTGGGACGTGCTTGGCTCCCTCTGCACCGTGGTTTGTTGGAGCTGCTGGAGGATCTCCCTGTGGAATACCCATCCCTGGAAGTGTGTGCATGTGGCACCTGGGGACATGGGTTAGTGGTGACCACAGGTGATGCTTGGGCTCGGTGCTCTCAGAGGTGTTTTCCAACCTCAGTGTTCTTGTGATTCCCCACCCCGTCATCTTGGCAGGGGTTTTGGTCCGTTTCCACCCAGCTGGTTTTTGGCAAATGAGAAGATTGGGATTTTATTAATACAGATGTAAGCGCTCAGAAGTACAAGCCCCGTTCCCTAGAATGTTTGCTTTTATATTGTTTCAGAGAAATTAAAACAAACCCCGGTCCGTTTGGAGGGTTGGCAGTGAAAAACCTCTGTCTGTAAATTTTGTGCCTGGAATTTTTCACCCTAAAATGCGAGAAAAAAAATCAAAGGCGCAAAGCGTTTATCTGTGCTTGTGTTTCAAATAAACCCTGTAAGAGAACAAGGGAGAAAGCAGGTTGGTGTTGATATTACTGTGGAGACAGTTTTGTTGTTGTGGGTGTGGGTGTGTCTGTTTCTGTTATGAACAAGTTTCCTATTTTAGGGATTATGTCAGCAAATAAGGGGAAATGGCATTGTCTGAGGCCGGGAAAGGCCAAGGGCCCAAACCTGGCTGTCCTCCTGCACAGGATGCTCAGGAGGGTTTGGGGAGGATTGCCTTGGGATAACCCGGGGTGGGATGGGGGTTAGGACCTGTGCCCACCGTCCCTGTCAGGTCACACAGGCACTTGGAGCTCCAGCCCGTGGTGTCCTTGGGCTGTGTGGAAGGATGTGGGTCCTGATCTCACTGTGCTGGGAGAGTTCAGGGACTCCTGGTGGGGCTGGGGATGTCCCTGATCTCCCAGCTCCAAGGCTAAAACCAGACCCCGAGCTGTTACTGAGCAGGAGAAGAGCACAGCCCTGCTGCTGGGTTCGATGGTATTTCACAAGGAATGCAAACAGGGAGGGCTTTTCTAAAACCTTATTTCTATTTTCCCCCCTTTGGCCCAGCTCCAGGTGCAGCTTTCGGGGCTCGGTGATGCTGCTTCTCCTGCATATGTGACTGGGACTTTACTCTGCTGCAGAGGATGAAAAGCTTTATTGTAAATGAGCCAGCAAACACATTTCCTTTCAAATATTAAAAATAGATGGGATACGATTCCAGCGGACAGAAACGTTTTTTCCCCTTTCATCTTTAGATTTCTGTCTCCCTTTTCCTTTTCGCTGTTGGATTCCCTTTCCAGGAGTGCAGGAGCATCTGCCAGCACAGCTTCCTTTGGTTCCTGATGAGGTTTTACCTGCAGGAGCCCCTGGCACGGCCTGGCAGCGCCCCGGTGTCCCTGGCAGCCGCCTGGTGCCAGCCGTGCCCGCAGTCACTGTGTCACTGGGTCACATCCAGATCCTCTGCTGGCACTGGCGCCAGGCTGCAGGGTTTTAAGATGGTTTTTTGGACGAGCTGCCTGGCTCTGTGCCATGCTTTTTCCAGGCTCAGCTTGGGGAGCGCTGAGAGCTTCCTGCAGGGCGTGTGGAAGGAGCGGTGGTGGCACAGGGATTGTCCCCGGTTCACCTGGGCTCCTGAGGGGCAGCACTGGGCAATCTCTGCTCTCGGGGACAGGGACAGGACCAGGGGAATGGCTGGAGCTGTGCCAGAGGAGGGTTAGCTTGGATTTCAGGGAAATGTTCTTCCCCCGGAAGGTGCTGGGTGCTCCCCAGGGAATGGTGACATTCCTGAAGCTGCCAGAGCTCCAGGAGCGTTTGGACACTGCTCCCAGAGAGCACAGGGATTTTAGGGTGTCTGTGCATGGCCAGCAGCTGGATCCATGATCCTGTGGGTCCCTTCCAGCTCAGGATATTCCATGATCCCACTGCAGCACCGATGCAGGACGGGCACGCACGGGAATCCTGCGGCAGCCGGGCACGCTGGGGGTGACAGGGCGGGCAGAGCCAGAGGCTGCTCGGCTCTCAGCATCCAAGGAGGTCAAGCCAACGTGCTGGAAGAATGGACTAGACATTAATGCTGCTGCCATTGAATGCAGCTCAGAGTACCTGGGGAGAAAATTCCAGCCGAGCGCTCCCACAGAGCGCTCCCGCCTTTGTTCGGCTCCGGCTGCGCCCTCCCCGCCCGCCCGGCTCGGGTTTTAGGGATTTCGAGATGGGAAATGCTGCCCGGGAAATGCTGGAACCTCGAGGGTATAACACACATCAAGGTTTTCCATGTGAGCTGCACGTCCCTCTCTTCCTTGCTCTTAAATCGCTGGCGATGCACTTTGGTACGGCTTTTAAGCCTTTGGGATGAAACGGGAAACAATCGGAGGTCAAGTGAAAAAAGGAAGAGTTTTGCTGAAGGAGTGGAGAACGAGGGATGTAGGTCACACAGCACAGGACTTTAAAGGCTCTTTCCTACAGCTGACTTGGACTGGGAGGCTTTTTGAAGTGCACATCTGGTGAGCAGATTGAAGGTACAAACCCCGGGGTTTGCCTTCGCTCGCTTCCCGAACATCTGACCCGGAGAACTCCCCTCTGGGGGAAAGGTTTGGGATCCTGCTGGGCTCCTCTCCCTGCACGCTGCTCAAGGGGCTGTGCAGGCTCCAGAAAAGCAGGAGGCACATTAAGCCTTCCTATTTTCAGATTCCCAACCACCTGCTGCTGGGATTTTGCACGTCCAGCCCCGGATGGGGAACCTGGGAGCATCCTCAGGGATGTGGGATTGTGCAGAGTTACCTCCCCCTGCCCCAACCCCACAGGGAGAGCTGTGGGACACACACAGCCACGGGGATTTGGGTGATGTTTTTGGGAGGAGAGGAGTTCTAGGACGTCGTGAGCGTGGGTTATGCCCAGTCCTTCCCCGTCTCTGGTGTTTGATGTCACTGGAGTTGCTCCAGGCCTGCGTCAGAGGCAGCCCCAGCGCTCCTTTGCTCCGACAGAAATCTGGAAGAGCTCTGCTGAAGGAGCAGAGCAGCAGAAAAATATTTATAGACAGGAAGGGGATCTGATCTCCCCCCACCCTTTGGCAGGATAACTCTCAGTTTCCTGAAGATACACGCTTGGCAGCGGTGGGACCTAATTCATCCCAGCGAGCTCCTCGGCCTTCTTCGGATGGAAAATGTCATGGATTTGTCATGTCATTTAATTTCTTCCATTCAGACATATGCTAGGAATGAAGTCAGCTGAGGAGATCACAAAAGCAGCATTGATGCTCTGGTCCCTGTGCATATTTCCATGGGAGGGATGAAATGCCAGGGAGTTGGCAGCTTCTCCAGGCACATCTGCCTGTCCCCAACTCCTGGGGTGACCCAGGGACACCCTGTGGACACCCCAAGGATTGGGAGGTGCAGCTGGTTGTGCTCCTGTGAGGGGGGAGCTGTGTGGAAGCCCCATCCCAGCATCCCCGCTGTGGGAGATGTTGGGAAGGAGCAGTAAAAGCACCTTGCTGATTTAGTGGTTTTTGGAAATTGTCACCTTCCTCCTGCAAACCGGAGCTGTAGGTTCATGTTTTGCTCTGCCTTGGCACTCAGGACAGGACACGCTGTGACTTGATGGTGGCTCTGTCACCACTTGTAAGGTCTGAGGAGGAACCCCGTGTCAGTTCCTCACTTTTAATAGGAATATTTTTTAATAGGAATTTTTTTTTAATAGTATTATTCACATGGGAGCAATGGCAGTAATCACTCCTTTCAAAGCAGGTGAGAACTGAAGCGACTTTATGGGGAATGAGAGCAGTGAAAATGCTGTTTTATGTGTGACCAGGATCTGGTTTGCAAAGGGAGCTGCTGTTGCATCCCTCATGGGAATTCCTGCCTGGATGGAACCGGGGGAGCTGGGTGTGGTGTCTCCATCAGCTGGGATCTGTGTGGTGCCAGAGGGAATTTGATCTCCCGGCTTCCAGGACTCCTCCTCCGGCTTGTCTCCACCCAGTGAGTGCCAGCCCTGCTCCATGGGATGGCAGGAATGTTTCCAAACCCCTGAGTGAGTGATTCAGATCCTTTGGAGAAGGGATTTGAGGCACAAACACCCTGAGAGGAAGGGACAGAGGAGCAAAGTGGGACACGAAATTGGGATTTGGGTGTATGGCCCATCCTGCACCTTCCACGGGGGACAACACCTGCTGGGAGTTGCAAACCAGACCTCGGTATTCCTGTGGGTTTCCCAATCCCATGGAGCTAATCCCAAAAAGGATTAAGGGGTACAAGTGTGGCTTAGTGATAGGAACAAGCTGTGGGTCAGGGAGGGATCAATGGAAAACACCAAAGAAGGGATTTATTCTCCTGACTCAAAGGAGGGGCAACGGGAGTTGTGAAAGCCTGGGGTGCTGAGGGATGGGACAGCCTGGGATGAGCCAGGGATATCTATCCATTTATTTATGTTTGTGGTGTTCGGCCTTGAGTTGTGTTTTTGTATAAATGATGGGATTCACATGAAGGCAGAGCCCAGATAATCCCCACAGGCTCCTCTGTGCCCGCCTGCCACTCAGCTGGATTATTCCTGCAGTCATTGCCAAGTGGAATTTGGGCTTGGGCACTGCCTGGAGGGGGAATTTGGAGATGGGAATGGCCTGTGGAGGTGCAAATAGATCCTCACTGTATTCGCTGAGGCAAAACCTGGTGTCCCTTCCTGGGATGGATCGTGATTTGTTGGGAATTCATGGAGCTGCGTCCGTCCAAGTGCATCATTCCCCGATAAACCTGGGAGTGACGGTCACCCTCGGGATATTTATTGGAGTGGCACCATAACAGGTGATTGATGGCTGGTTCCTGTTGTTCTTCCTGGTGTTGGGAACCACCTGGGTGTGAGGAAGAGGCAGGGAAAGCTTCTGTTCCTGAGGATGGGAAGCCAGAGAGACAGGATGGCACTCGGGGCGGGAGCAGGCTGGTGGGAAAGGCTGTAGGAGAACACCCAGCTGGGGAGTGTTGCAAGAGCAGCCTCCTGGAGAGGGAAAGTGATTCCAGCTCTGGGCTGCGGCCACGGGATGTGGTCAGTGCTGGATGTGGTCTGGAGCAGGACCACAGCTCCCCCAGACCTTCCCTCAGAGTCACCCCTTGACATCCTGGCCCGTGGATTCCTGCTCTGCTGCTGCTTCTCCTCTCGGGAGTTCAGTTACGGGGAGATTTTTGTGCCTGGGAAAGGGAAAGGCTGGGAATGCTGGTGCAGGGCTAACCAGTCTCCCCAGTCCCTCCCCCATCCCTGCTTTTCCCTTTTCTCTTGGGAAGAGATTTCCATCTGTGCCAGAACGTGCAGGGATTTTGTGCCTGGGATGCGTTTCCCCCTGGGATTAATTGAAGGCTTGTTTTATTAGTGCCCTAATCCATATCTGCATCCGTCCCCTGGCTGGGGGATGCCCTCCCACCTCAGCCAGGATTTCCCCTGCCTGCAGCTCTGCTCTGGGGGTCAGGACACCTGGTGGGACTGGCTGTGGTATCCACACCTCCTCCTGCTCCATCTGCCAGCCACGGTGAGGAATTCAGGGAATACTGCAGGAACAGGGATGAGGAGACTCTGAGCCTGCTGCCTGCAGTACCCATGACCGTGAAATAAGGAAATCCCTCTGATACAAGATCTGTTTTCCCTTGTCCCCCTTGGCCTTTTTGGGGGTGGCCCCACAATTTTTGAGCGATTCCTTTGTGTCTGTCGCTGAGGGGAAACTTGCACAATCCTCCCCAGGATGGGAAAACCGATGGAGTTTACTTGACAGAGTCTCAGTGGAGGAGGTTTATATATTAAATACCTTTTAATTAAAGGTGAGGAAACCAAGATGTGGAGAGATTAAGGACCAGTTCTCTGCAGAGGCTCAGTGGCTAGTCAGGACTAGATTTTCAAACGAGCTCGGCTCCTCTTGAAGCAGTAAATGAACAACCGGATTTTCCAAGCATCCCATCACGGTAAGAGCTGAGCCCTTCCAGCTGGGCTCTAATTGCCGGTGGGAAGTGCCCACCCCGGGCACAGGGAGGCTGTTCCTGTCCCTCTGGAGTGGCTCACTGAGTTGTTTACAGCAGAACTGGCTCCCTGGAGGAATGAGAGCTCGGGGCTGTGAGCGCTGTGAGCGAGGCGGTTCTGCAGGGAGCTGCTGGATGTGCTCCTTCCTCTGTGTTGGCCACAAAGGTCTGTGACCTCAGAGGGACCAGAAGTGTCCCAGGCCAGGAGAAGAGCCCATATCCATAGGGAAAAAGGGAATGCCCCATCCTTTTGGTTGTGCTTCGTCAGCATCAGTGTCATCAGTGTCGAGGTTGAGCATCATCCGAGTTGCACCTGGTTTGGAGAGTGAATCATGTGGAGAATTCCTGAGGGAGCTGGGAAGGGGCTGGAGAATTCCTGAGGGAGCTGGGAAGGGGCTGGAGAATTCCTGAGGGAGCTGGGAAGGGGCTGAGCCTGGAGAAAAGGAGGATCCAGAGGGATCTTTTCCCTCTCTGGAATTCCCTGCCAGGAGGGGACAGCCGGGGGGGATTTGGGATCTGCTGCCAGGGAGCAGGGACAGGAGGAGAGGGAACGGCCTCAGGCTGGGCCAGGGGAGGTCAGGGTGGACATCAGGAAGAATTCCTTTGCTGAGAGGGTTGTAAAACATTGGAATGTACAGCCCAGGGAGGTTTGGAATCCCCATCCCTGGAGGTGTCCAGGGAACACCTGGAGGTGGCACTCAGAGCTCTGGGCTGGGGACAAAGTGGGCATCAGGCACAACTGGGGCTCCATGGTCTTGAAGGCCATTTCCAACTTCAGTGATTCTGTGATTCCATGGAATTCTCCATCATCTAAACTGGAGCTCCCGAGAGCTCCCTGAGTGACAGGGCTGTGTGGGTTTAAGCAGATGGTTAAACCAAGGATGTGCCAAAGAAGATGTTAAAATCATCAAGACCAAATTGCCTATTTTGGTGCCTTTATTGAATTGGTGCTGGAAATGTTTTCAGTTTTCCCCTGAAAGCCATTGGATTCAAAGGGCATGAAATAGTCTGTGGGTGGGGTGTTGGATTATTGCAGGTAAAAATACTCAGTCTGAGGGACACGGAGTGACTGAGACATCACCAAAGCTTTTCTGCCCCAGAGATTGTCCAGTTTGGAGTCCAGTGTAGCAGAACTGCCCTGGAAGGATGAAGGTGTTTGTTATCCCTTTATATTCCAGGAAAAAAAAAGTTGTAGGAAATTTAACAAAATGTATTTTCCTGTGGAGCTGCTGAAATTCCCGCTGTGTGTCCGTGAGAGGCGGCTGCAGGAAGCTCCATGTCACAGGGAATGACAAATTGGGAACCTTTTGCCATAATGCTGAGAGGTTGTATCCATATCCTGACTTCCCTGGGATAGTGCAGCGTGTCCCTGCCCCTGGCAGGGGGTGGGACTGGATGATCAACGTCCCTGGAAACCTGAACACTTGGGGGATTCTATAATGTGATTCCATAAAAATTGGGGTGGAAGTGGGCAGGGCTGGCTCCCCTGGGAGCCCATCCTTTGAAAGAGAGACAATTCCCTGCTCCCAGAATTCAGGTGGGGACTGAAATCTGGAGCTGCCTCATTTCATCCGGGTGGCTCCTGGTGCCACTTGGCCCGGAGGGGTGTTGGAAAGGACAGGGAGATGGACAAGGAGATGGACAAAGAGATGGATAAAGAGATGGATAAAGAGAAGGAGGAGGACAAGGAGAAGGAGAGGGATAAAGAGAAGGAGGACAAGGAGATGGACAAGGAGATGGACAAGGAAAAGGATAAAGAGAAGGAGAAGGATAAAGAGAAGGAGAAGGATAAAGAGAAGGAGAAGGACAAGGAGATGGACAAGGAAAAGGATAAAGAGAAGGAGATGGACAAGGAGAAGAATAAAGAGAAGGAGAAGAATAAAGAGAAGGAGAAGGATAAAGAGAAGGAGAAGGACAAGGAGATGGACAAGGAAAAGGATAAAGAGAAGGAGATGGGCAAGGAGAAGAATAAAGAGAAGGAGAAGGACAAGGAGATGGACAAGGAAGAGGATAAAGAGAAGGAGAAGGACAAGGACAAGGAGATGGACAAGGAAAAGGAGAAGGACAAGGAGGGGCAGGTTGGGGTTTGACAGGAGCGCAGCAGGGCCAAGCCACTCTGGTGTCCACGGGGCTGGGAGAGCTGAGGTAACTCTGCATCCTTTGCCAGATGTTTCCCATCACTATTCCTGTGGCTGCTTCCAAGAATTATCTGGTGTGACCTCACCGTGAGAGGGAACAACGGCGGCTTCACCCCGGCCGGGAAGAGCGGCATTCCAGGGAGCGTGTCCCCGCCTTGGGGATGATCCTGAAACCTCCCTGAGGAAATCACGGGGTGGTTTTGTCCTGGTCACTGTTCTGAGGGTGTTGCTGTTCTGGGGGATGCATGCCATGGATTGCTGCTCCCAGAGATCCCAAACAGCCAGGACCTGTTTCCTTGGACATGAGCTGGATTCCAGCAAATCCTCCCAACGGTGCAGAGGGCAAGGAGAAGAGGGAATTCTCCAAGGAATTGGAAGTTAACTCCAAGTTATTGCAGATATGTCAGAAGCAAGGTGGTTTGCACTTCCCCCCTGTTAAACTCGCAGACACCAATATTTTATTTCAAGCAGGTGCACGACCAGCAGGAGCCTGGCACAGAGGGATGGGAGGGATTTGAACCTGGCCTTGGACACTTCCAGGGATCCAGGGGCAGCCACAGCTGCTCTGGGAGCCTGAGGGCCTCCACACCCTCCCAGGGATTCCTTCCCAGTATCCCATCTAATCAGATTTGTTTGTTGTCAGATCTGTGGGATTCGTATATCCAATAATAATTTTCCCCACTTTTGGAGGGCACTGTATTTTATTTTTCATGACCCTTATTGTTGCATGACAGCGATAGGATTTTAACCAATTACGGCGTAAAGCCGATCTGCAGGAATCCTTTTCCCGGTGTGGATGAGGGGATGGAGGAGCTGCAGTGGATCTGTGCTCATCCCTCTCTCCGTGCTGGGAAGGGCTCTTGGCTTGAGCTCCTGCCCCAAAGGAGTGGGTGTAGGATGGGCTGGGGTGTGCAGGAGCCTCCAGCTTCCTGCTCTCCTCTCTTTATTTGTCTTTGCTTTGTACACAGCCCCCGCCTGGGCGCTCTCCCCCAGCTTCTCCTTCCAAGCAGCATTTCTGAAGGTGGGGAAGGGGGTGTTGGAGGCATCCAGGAGTTAAATGCTGCCCGGATTATCGAAGCACTGGGAGTTTTCCATGGACAATAAAGGGGAATTAATCACCAAAATATCTGTTATTAAAAACAAACCGCCGGGGGATTTTTCGGTGTCTGATCAGGGCAGTCAGGAGATAAAATGAGAGATCCAGGCAGTGAAATCTTAGCTTGATTTAGGCTGAGAGGGTTTATTGCTGTTTTCTTCTCTCTGAGCAGGATTTCAGTTCTCTGCTCAGAGCTTTTAGAAGTTTCCAGGCTGGGTTGTGTCAGGCCAGGGAGGACCCCAGGGAGCAGTTTCTGTGTCTGGGGGAGCTGAGTCTCACAGGGAGAGGCCCCTGCCTTGCAGTCCCACTCAGGGAAAATTCCCAGTGACATCAAAAGGAAGGGGATGGGGAGCAGGGAACACGAGATCAAACCCCAGGGATTATAATTTATGTAAATCTGAGCCACTGAAACACCTAAGAGCAAGGAGCTGGCTAAATCACCTTCTTTGCATGTGGCACTTGTTTCTCCCGTAGGTGGCTCAGCAGTGGGCAAGGAGGGCCGTGTTTCAAATTAATTCCTGTTAATTGAGGTTGCTCCAGTTGCTCTCTCCCCTCTGCTCACCTTTTGTCATCCTGGATGGCAATTTAATTGGGTCAGGAGCTCTATTTTTGGCTTAGCTGGGGACGCAGTGAGTTCAGGCAGCAGCAGCACCAGTAATGAAAAGCCAAATTAATTCCTGGTGAATTTGGATCAGCTGAGGTCTGGCTCTTACCTGTCGTGGATGGATGGGCAAAGCAGGGATGTGACCCCCACAGCCTGGTTGGGCATCTCCAGGTGCTCCTGCAGTCCCTCAACACTGCAGAATCCATGAACATCTGTGGTGGCCACAGCTCATTATTCTTAAAACTGCAACAACTTGACTTAAAAAAACCTTTTACTACTTTTCCTAGTCCTGCCCCGTTTTCCAGTCATTTCTAACCACAGATTTGTGGGTTTGCTGCGGGAATTGCCGAAGGAAGGGATGCCAAAAGCCTCACTTCAAGTTGTTATTCTAATTTTTGTCCAAAAATTTCGTTGTTTACTTCACTGCAGATATGTACACATGGCACCAGCAGCTGGATGGAAGGATTTGGGGCCGGATTCTGCTTTCACTGGGTGGTGTAATTCCAAAATAATCCCTGTTCCTGGGTTCTCACTAAGGCTCTGAGCCCAGCAGGGTTGTAGGGCTGTTTATATACGGAATTTTGGGGTTAATATATGGCAAGCCAGCGAGATGTTTTGTTCTCAGTTTAAAGTGGGTTTGTCAGCGTTTTTCTGGTATTTTACCGAAAAATGGAACAAAACAAGAGACACAAAAAATATCTCTGTGTCTTCTCTTTGACCCAAATGCCTGGATTGGCTTTTTGGGCTGCCAAGGAAGGTCAGAGAGTTGACAGGAATTAGCTCAGGGAGCAGCTGGGACGCAGAATTCCATGTACTCCACACACAGCATGTAGGAAGGAACTCCACCAAACCTGGAATATTTTCCTTGCACTTCCCTTTAACAGGGTAGAGATGAAGTGATGGGGATCAGGGTTGATGGGAATGAGGGAACTTGTTCTGGGAGTGGGCCTGGAGTCCTCCAGAGCAGTGTGGTTTCTTGGTTTTTTGGGAATATGTCTCTCCTGAGCACATTTTCCGAGGTGTGGAGCCTGGATGTATCCCAGAGTTACCTGGATAAACCTGGATAACCCCCAGAGTCACCTGGATAAACGGAGCAGCAGCAGTGAGGACCTGACACCCCACAGGAGCTCCTCCAGCTGCCTCCAAGGGACAGAGGATTTCCTGGACGACCACCCAGGAACACGGAGTGTGTTTACAGAGCTGCTTTTTCCCCTTTCCCCCAAACCCCCTGTGGTTTCCCTTTATCCCTGCACTGCTGCAGGGGTGGATGCTCAGCTCTCTGCTCCACTTCCAGAGCTTCTGGAGCTGCAGGATTGGGAATTTTGGGCAGCAGCAGAGGGACTGGCAGGGATCATCTGTTGTGGAGCTGCTGGGATGCCCAGCGTGCATCCCAGAGCATCCAGAAGGAAGCAGAGCCCTCCACAAACTTCCCTCATAGTTTTTTTTGTCTCACTTTTTCTCCCAATTTTTAATTTCCCCTCATGACAAGAAGGAACACTGAGGGGCAGGAGCATGGCCAGGGAAGGGAAGGGAGCTGGGAAGGGGCTGGAGAATTCCTGAGGGAGCTGGGAAGGGGCTGAGCCTGGAGAAAAGGAGGATCCAGAGGGATCTTTTCCCTCTCTGGAATTCCCTGCCAGGAGGGGACAGCCGGGGGGGATTTGGGATCTGCTGCCAGGGAACAGGGACAGGAGGAGAGGGAACGGCCTCAGGCTGGGCCAGGGGAGGTCAGGGTGGAATTTCCCCATGGAAAGGGAGCTCAGGGATTGGAAGTGCCCAGGGAGGTTTGGATCCCCATCCCTGGAGGTGTCCCAGGAATTCCCGGAGGTGGCACTTGGGGACAAGGTGGGCATGGGGCACAGCTGGGACTCCGTGACCTTGGAATGCTTTTCCAACCTCAGGGATCCTGGGATTTTGTGATACATGAACTTGTAAAGCTCTTCCAGAGCCTTGAGGATTGTTAAACTTTGACTGCAACAAACCCAGAGTGGTGATCAGTTATGCAAATGGGATTAAGGATGGGGTCAAACCATGGGAAAGAAGGAGGGAGGAACCCACCTTCCCTGGATGCTGTGCAGGTGTATCCTGGCTTTTCCTGGTTTTTCACATAAACCTCAGAGTTTTGGAAGCATCCTGTAGAACGTTCAGGGATCATGGGATCATGGAATGGGTTGGGCTGGAAGGGACCTTCAACCCCATGCAGTGCCAGCCCTGCCATGGCAGGGACAGCTCCCACCATCCCAGGCTGCTCCAAGCCCTGTCCAGCCTGGCCTGGGACACTGCCAGAGATAAAAAGTTCACAGAGACCTCTCACCTCTATCCTGAGTAACCAAATCACCTTCAAAGCACCACGAGTGTGCTCTGCTCTCAGCTGAGCCTGGAGAAATCCCAATAAAAGCCTCAGGCCACAGTGAACCTTAATTGCTTCAGGTTCCTAAAGAACTTTGATCCAGGAATGAAAGGCATCCAGCAGATGCCAACAATTCCCAGCGACAGTTCCCCTTCCTTTGGAGGTCCTGCCTTGTTTGGCTGTAGGTAATTTGAATTTTTCGGCCACAAGCAGGGCTGGGGATGATTTTTCTGTTGCCATTGAGTGGAGGCACTTGGGGTGAGGCTGCAGCTTTTCCCTCCTGTCACACCTTTGGCTTCTCTGGGCTCTCAGTGTGTCAAAGCTTGACATCACCCCCAGCCCCCTTCCGTTGTAACAAAAAAGCAGAATTTGGAGAGCACTTTAACAAGCCCTGAACACACACCCAGCCGAGTTTACTTGATTGTTCTTGGGATACCAAAAAAAAAAAAGAAAAAAAAAGAAAGAAAAAAAAGATATTGCTTGGACAAAAACATATTTCAGAGGGTTTGTCTGACTCCAGCCTTTCCTGCCTCCTCCTTTGTGTTCCGGATGCATCAGCAGATGTCCATGAAAGTGCTAAAGCTGCACCCTGCCTGACCTTTCCTGCTGGGGAAGGTAAATCACTTCTGGCAGGAGCTTCCCAGAATATCTCCAGAACGATACTCCTGCTATTGTAAACAAATCTAATTAAACAGGAGCCTTAAGCAGGTTTGGGGTTTGGTGGGTTGTGGGGGTTTTTTTTGCCCGCTAATGTTTTAATTAGTGACCTCCCTCGTTGCAGTGTCTTTGCACTTTGGGGCTTTCTCAGGAGGTGGAAAATTTGTTTGTGAGTTGGATTTTAGGGGGGGTTGGCTGTTGTTCCTTTTAAAGATTTTTTTTTTTGGGGTGGGGGGAATAACTTTGAGATTAGAGATTCTTCCTGAAATTAGGAATAGTATGGGAAATATTAAGTCTGTGTTTGTGATGTGTGGTAGTGGTGGAGTCCTGAGCCATCCCAGCCTGCTCCCCGGTGATTCAGGGCTGGGAGGAGTGTTGGGAGGAAGGAGCAGAGTTTGGGATCAGTTATCCAAGCACTCAGCCTTGATGCTGTGGGTGCCGAGTCCCTGCTGGATAAATCTCACTGGATCTTCTCTTGCTGTATGTCCATGGATTGTTCCCTCAATCCCACCACTCTTCCTGACAATTTGGCTACTCCTTCACCAGCAGTTAAGGAAACTTCCTGGGATCTGAAGATCAGTTCCTAAATCCTTGGGTGATGCCCTGAACAAGTGAGTTCCTGTCCCAAGGGCGTGTCTTGGTGTTCCTAAGTGCAGGGCTGGTCAGCTCCAAAGCTGGGCTCAGCCCTGCTCTGAGGACATCCAGGTCCTGATCTCAGTCCTAATCCTGTCCCTGGAGCTCATTCCAGGGATTTCTGCAAAGTTCCCCTGAGCAGGAAGAGGGGGGAAGCCCCCAGGCCCTGCCTGCTGCAGGTGTGACCCTGGGAGGGGCCGTGTTCATCTCCAAAAGGGCTCCTCCAGAACATCTTCCAATTTTCCAAAACACGAGTGTGGATGTGGGTTTGCAAAGGGAATTCCAGCAGGGAGTCGTTCTGTAAGGGGAGGGGATGTTCTGAAGTGCAGGGTGGGAAAATGACCAGCATGGCAAAGAATTCCTGCTGCCTTCCATGGGAATTTTTTGGCACCTCCTGTTTGCCAGGAGCCCAGAGAACACAAATCAAATGGTTCTATTAATTTTTTTTTTTTTAAAATAACAAAACCACCCCACTGTTTTTAAACTGCGTCATATTAGCAACACGATCCTCGGCTTGATGCTGAGACTTTGTAACTTGGCTTAAAGCAGCTCCTGCAGGAATCAAATCCCTCAGCACAGCCTGTGTACCAGGAAATCCATAGGATGCTCTTCCAAACTAGAACCACGTTCTGCAGGAGAACTGAGCAGCAAAGTCAGGATTTACCACCCAGGTGGTGTCAGAGCCTTGAAAAAGAGGATTTTTTGCCCTGGGGAAGAGCAGGAGCTCTGTGGATGGAGGTGTTGAAGGTGATGAGTCTCACATTTGGTCCCACCTCCCCTCAGGGCTGTGCCACATCATTCCCACCACCAGCATGTTCTCCCGTGGGATTTGGGGCTGAGTTGGGGTTTTTGGTGTAGGGAATGTTTGTTCCCTGTGTGTGTAGATGCTCCAGTTCCACAGGTGTGGCTGGAGCAGGAGGGGTCTGTGGGTGCTGTGCATGTCACCTCCACAAAGGATGGAGGAAAACCAACCAGAACCTTGGAAATCAAACCAAAGGTGATGCAGATGGGGGGTGGTTGGGGATTTGGGATGGAAGAGCTGCCCTGGCTGTGCCTTGCAGTGTGGGGGGCAGTGAGGGGAGCCCTTCCAGGCATGTCAGGCCATGATTTTGGCTCTGGATCCCCTCATGGAGCGCCGGGACGGGGCCAATACCATCGGGATGCTGCACTTCCCTTCCCCTTGGTGGGACTGGCCAAGTCTCTTGGGATAAATCTGCATCTGATTTGCATAATTGGCAGAAGGAGCCTGTTTACTGAATCCCGAGGAAACGGCCTGTTTTTTATGAGCAGTGCAGTGGAATAGCTGAAGGCATAGCAGGAGCTCCCTGGGGATAGTGCTGGTGTGCAGGATATCCTTGGGATGCAATCCTGAGCCTCAGGGAATCCTCCTGGCATTGTCCTGCTTCCAGGGGCTGAGCCTGGCTGCCACACTGGGGGCATCAGGGAGCCCTGGAAATGCAGGGAGCGGTTGGATGCAGATGGAAGGCAGGGATGAGGATTGTGGAGTTTGTCAGCGCTGCATTTCCTGGTTTTGGACTGAGATTCACCTGGGAAGGAGGTGCTGGAAGAGCTTGGATTGAGGGAGTCAAAGAGGAATGTGCTGAGGTGGATTCCCATCTTTAGGATGTGTTGGATTTCAGGTGGGATGGGGCTGACTCAGCTCTTTGGACCAACAATGAGGCTGAAAGTTCTGCTGGACTGTCAGGCTGCAGTAAGAACAAAAGCAAGCTCCATACTGATAAATAAATCTCCCCTAAGACAGGATGGAAAGCATTTCCAGCAGTGCCTGGAAATCCTGGGATGTGGAAGAAGGAGCATCCTGGCCGTCAGCATGGAGCTTGTTATGTTTAATTGAACAGCACAGGGTGGGAAAGGAATTTTGGGTTTAATAACAGGCAGAACAATCCCCGTTCTCTGCTAAATGAAACCCTAACAGGCCTTGGTGGGGGCTGAGATCCCTGCATTATTCATAATTCCCTGGGATTCCTCCCTGAACAGCCTTTGCTGCCCTGTAGGTGTTGGGTGCAGCCAGCTGTGTCCCTCCCCAGGCAGCTGGAGATCCCAGGGATTTTTATCCCTCCCGGAGCAGAAAATGGCCATGGCAGAGCTGGTGTGTGGGAAGCTGCAACGGGAGAAAATCCTGGGATGAAGTAATGAAGTTTAAACGTATCTAAGCGGGGAAATAGCATGATTTGGATAATGACTCTAATTAATTAGAGCTTCTTAGGCAGCTTCCCGAGGTTCTGAGGAGTGTTGGAGCCGGGAGAGGACCCGGAGCGTGCCGTGTCTGTAAAACCCCGCTCCGTGTGTCGACTTTATTCATGGCTTTGCTGTGTTGTGTTGGATGTTTTGGTGGAGACCACGAGGCCCTAATTAGTAAAACATGTTCAGTGAAGAGAGGCCTCTGCCCTCACGCTTGGCTTTCCGTGGAATCCGTGTTTGTCAGGGAAGATGGGAAGCGCCGGAACGCCGAGATCCGCGCGGGGCCACGCCCGGATTGCGCTGGCCCGAGGTTTGCTGGGTGGATCTGTCAGGGCTTTAGGGCCAGCTGGACTCAGGGCTGGGATCCCAGCTGGATCTCAGCTGAGCCACAGGCTCCAGGAGCTGCTGGGCTGGGAGAGCCCCGCCGGGATCTTCTCACACCTGCCCGTGGCACCACCGATCCGGGCACGGGCTGGAGCTTGGCACATCCCTCAGATCCCTCCTCTCTGCCTGCTCCTGCTCCCCTGGCACCTTCCCTGCTGCCTCCAGGCTGGAGCTTTCCTGCTTTGGGTTTTTACAGCATTTATAGCCCTCATGGGGTGGGTCAGGCTGGAGGGGACCCCAGTGGGGTGATCTGCTCCAACCTCCCTGCTCAGGCAGAGTCATCCCAGAGCACATCCCAAAGGGATCCCATCTTCACTCCCTGCCCTTTGGGATCCCATCTTCACTCTGGGAGCTCCTCATGCCCTGGCAGTGTCCCAGGCCAGATTGCACAGGGCTTGGAGCAGCTTGGGATTGTGGAAGGTGTCCCTGCCCATGGCACGGGGTGGCACTGGATGAGCTCCAAGTTCCCATCCAACCCAACTCATTCTGGGATTCTGTGTCCCTGAAAGTTCCCTTTGGGATCCCATCACCACCGTGTCAGTGGTGATGCTGCTGTTGAAGGGAAAACAAGGGCAGAAATTGAAGATTTAAATCAATTCCAGTGTTTGTGTCATTCCTTGTAAAAGGAAGGCTTCACTTGGCTTTATCCTTAGGGACACGAGTGCTTCTGATCTTAGTTTTGGGGTGGTTTGGGATCCTTATCCTTAGGGACACGAGTGCTCCTGATCTTAGTTTTGGGGTGATTTGGGATCCTTATCCTTAGGGACACGAGTGCTCCTGGTCCTGCTTTTGGAGTGGTTTGGGATCCTTATCCTGAGGGACACGAGTGCTCCTGATCTTAGTTTTGGGGTGATTTGGGATCTTCATCCTTAAGGACACAAGTGCTCCTGGTCCTGCTTTTGGGGTGGTTTGCAGTGGGTTTGTGGGGCCTTTTTAGCAGAAAGGTGTTTTTCCATGGAAGGTGTTGGGGATAACACAGCTCCCACTGCCACCTCAGCCCCTGAGGGTGGGAGACAGCACCTCACTGATAGAAATCTGCAGAAAATACTGCATCCATCCCTCTCCTGGCTCTTGCATTCCTTAATTTGTGGGTATCCTCATGAGATGGCCCCTTCCAGCCCAAATCCCTCATGTCCAGCCCTGTCTGCTCCGTCCTTGCCCTTCCTGCTTTTTTAAGTACTTGAGCGCCGTTCAAATTTGGGTGGTTCTGTTTTTGTTCTGACAAATGCTTTTGGACAAAGGCCTGTGTTGCTCAGGGTGGTGTGAACTCGATCCCACAAACTGATTCATCACCATCATGTCAGGGTGCAGGGCTGTGGGTTTGGGGCCAGTGCAGGGCTCAATTCCTGATTTTCTGTTAAATTCAGGAAGGACCTGAAGCAGCGTCTCTTGTGATGTATTTCCAGAGGTGATTTGGTCACCTTTTTGATAGAAATAATAATAATAATAATAATAATAATAATAATAATAATAATAATAATAATAGTACCCTGGATACTCAGAGCACTTGGGAAAGGTTTATTAATGAAGGACAGTGGGAGAGGAGTTTTCTCAGAGGCACAAGGGAAAATGCAGAAAATAGGGTGTTCAAATCCAGGTTGGACAGGGCTTGGAGCAATCTGGTCCAGTGGAAGGTGTCCCTGCCCATGGCAGGGGATGGAATGAGATGATTTTCAGGTCCCTTCCCACACAAACCAATCTGGAATTCCATGATTTTGTGATTAAAGAACAGCACTGTCTTGCCCTCCCCTTTCACAGGTGTCCAGCGTGACTTTATGTGTGTCTTCCAGTATTTCTGTCTCATTTTAGGGAACCCAGAGGGATTAAGATGGATGTGGTGTTGGAAGGTTTCACACTGGTTTTATAATGCTCTCTTTTGCTTTCATTTTAAGCCAAGAGCCCAGAATTTTAGCTGGTACTGATGGTATGACTGAGCAATGAAAGTGCCCTTTTTAATTCCATGGATATCCCAAATCCCCCCCAGCTGTCCCCTCCTGGCAGGGAATTCCAGAGAGGGAAAAGATCCCTCTGGATCCTCCTTTTCTCCAGGCTCAGCCCCTTCCCAGCTCCCTCAGGAATTCTCCAGCCCCTTCCCAGCTCCCTCAGGAATTCTCCAGCCCCTTCCCAGCTCCTTCAGGAACTCTCCAGCCCCTTTCCCAGCTCAGTTCTTTTCCCTGGCCGCTCTCCAGCCCTGCTGTTCCCAGCTCAGGGATTCCTGCTCGGTGCTGACCCTCTGGAGCTGTGTCCGTGTGGGATGAGGCTGTTCCCATCTGCCCAGCTCAGCCGCCCTGAGCCCACACGGAGCAGTTCCACCACTCCCTGTTCTCTGTTCGGATTTTTCCTTTTATCCAGGCTTGTTTTCCTGTCTGTGTTTGGACACAGAAGCTGTCCCAGCGTCCCATTTTTGCTTTTAACTTCTTCAGGGGTGGGTTTGCCCTTCAGAGGGCTCTGCTTGGTTGGGTTTCAGCTCCTCCGGGGGAATCTTCAGCAACAGGTTTTGATTGCTGCTTTCTGTGAGGGGGAGGAAAAAAAAAAAAGGTTTGGAATATTTTTGTTGTAATTAAGCTTGGCAAATATTTAGAAAAATAACATTTTGGCCACAGTGAAACCTCCTGGTCTGTTAGCCTGGAGCAAAGAGCTTTCCCCTGGCCCTTGTCCACGAGGGATGCTTGTTTTCTTTCCTGAACTGGGAGCTGGGAAGGAAACTGGGATACAGGTGAAGAGGCAAAGTGGGATTTTGAAGTATCCAAATCTCTGCTCCCCAGCACCTGCTGGAGGTGCAGGGTTGGGAACTTCGGAGCAAAATAACCACGTTTTGCTCTAAATACTGGGTTTGTTTGCGTTCTTTTGCTGCCTTAAATAAAAAAGGTGGGCGGTTATTGAGTCCCACACGCTCTGGATTATGTCCTGAATTATATCCTGAATTTCCAGCCAAAAGCAGAGTGCAGGGACACTGCTGCTGTCACGTTCCCTCACGGATCAGCCTGGATTCATGCTAAGCCTCCAACACGTGCAGGAGTTTGATCCTTGCAGAATTCCCATTTCCTATGAAAGCCAGCCCCATGCCCAGGCTGGCATGGCACTTTGATCCCTGCAGAATTCCCATTTCCCATGAAAGCCAGCCCCATGCCCAGGTTGGCATGGCACTTTGATCCCTGCAGAATTCCCGTTTCCCGTGAAAGCCAGCCCCATGCCCAGGCTGGCGTGGCACTCTGATCCCTGCAGAATTCCCATGAAAGCCAGCCCCATGCCCAGGCTGGCGTGGCACTCTGATCCCTGCAGAATTCCCATTTCCCGTGAAAGCCAGCCCCATGCCCAGGCTGGTGTGGCACTTTGATCCCTCCAGAATTCCCATTTCCCATGAAAGCCAGCCCCATGCCCAGGCTGGTGTGGCACTTTGATCCCTGCAGAATTCCCATTTCCCATGAAAGCCAGCCCCATGCCCAGGCTGGCATGGCCCAGAAAAGAATTCCCAGGTGTGGGCAGAGCTCCTGCTGCTCCCCAGAGCTGGGGTTTCTTTCAGGGCACATAAATCTCATTCCAAAGCTTGAGCCAAGCTCCTGAGTGATGCCTGGGAGGGGGAAACATCCCTTGTGGGACAGAGCTCCTGCCTTGTGCCCAGGGATACCTCCTCCTTCCCAGTGGGTGCTGAGGTGGGAGCTCTGGGCATCAAGGCAGAAACTCTTGAGCTATTCCTGCTGATTCCACCCTTCCAAGGAGCCTGATTAGTGCAGGGGGTTAATTAGGAGCCAAATGCTGTTTCAGTGACCCATTTCCCAGCTGGGACAGTCCCAGCCTCTCTCCTGGTTCCCCTCTGGATGCCCTGGAGACTGGCAGCACTTGTGTGGGTCTGTGTTCATCCCTGGGATGTATTTGGAGAGGCAGCTGAGGCTCCTCGGTGCTCAGGTGACTTTGAGCCTGAGGTTTTGGGCTGAATCCCTGGAATTCTGCGTAGATTGGGAAGGCAGAGAGTTGTGACGTGCTGTGGCAGGATGGGCCGTGCTGCTGGGGTTGGGCTGGGTTGGGATCCATGACCTTTGAGGTCTCTTCCATCCTAAATGATTCCATGATTTTTGGGGCTTTGAGCTGCTGCCCCGTGACCCCTTTCCTTGGGGCATCCTCAGCAGCACATCCAGCCACCCTTCCAAGCTCAGCTGGCAGCATCCTGCAATCCTGATTGTGTCAATCAGTTTGCACCATTTTGCCCAAATTTAAGGATTTGTTTCACCTTAAAGCCTGAGGAGTTCCTGGAATAAATCCTTGCCCACCAAATCCACCTCATACCTTAGAAATATAAAAGAAATGCTGTTTAAATACAGAGTGTCAGCTCAGGCTCCCCAAATAGCTGCTGGGAGTCTGGGAAAGGGCCGTGTCCAGGTCCTGCCCTAATTCCACAATTGTTGTTTGTGCCAAGTGGGTTTCGATGCCACATAATTCACGAGGAAAGTTCAAAGAAAGCCCGTGGAAAAGAGGCTTTGTGCCGTGCTGCCACTGCTGTCACCTGTCCCTCCTGGGCTCTGCCATCTGCTGAGGTGACATTTGGAATAAAGGTGTGGTGAGGCTGTTCCCTGGATTGGTCTGGAGCACAGGCATTGAAGAGGGAATTGCAGGTGTGCCTTTATCTGACGTTATTTGAAAGGCTGAAACACAGCTGGAGAAACGTGGCAATAAACGGGATTATGGAGAAGGATTTCCTTGGACTTTTTGAGCTGGCACAGACCTCACTATCCAAAAAGGAAACGGGAAGATGTGTTTATAAAATTGGTGCTTTGTGTGAGGTTTGGGTTTTGGGCTTTGGTTTGGTTTCCTCACCCTGTGTCAGCTCAGCGTGGGCACCTTTTTTGGTAGGAAAACCACCTGGATTGGGCATCCTGGAGGAAGGGAGGTCTGGAAATCAGGATTTTTCCCTGCTGGGAATGGTGTGTGGATGTGGGAGCAGCAGGGCTGGGTGCTCCTCACCTGTGTCACCCTGGGAGGAAGGTTTTGTGCTCCCACTCCTGCCCATGGAGCTGGGAGTCCCCTCCTGCAGAGGGAATTTATCCCAGTCCCTCGCTCAGCCCAGCGCCTCCGGCTGGGAAAACGTGTCAGCCCTCCTGGAATACAGACATCACACATCCAGAGCTCGTTTCCCACCCTCATTAGTGACAGAAAAGGACACTAATTAGCTGTGCTGTGCCCAGCGTGGCTCTGTGTGTGCTGTTCCCAGGAGCAGAGCCAGGCTCCCTCCAGAACTGCCGGGATCTTCCAAGCTGCCAGGGCTGTGCTGCTGCTCCTGCTCAGTGTGTTCCTTCTCCCTGCCTTGGGGGTCCCCATCCCAATTTTCCTGGGCACTGGAGGTTCCTGGCTGGTGTAGGAATTCTCCTTTTCACTTCAAACCAGAGCTGGAAGGACCCACAGGATCATCAGCCCTGCACAGGCACCCCAACATCCCTGTGGATCCCTGATCCAAACATTCCCTGAGCTCTGGCAGCCTTGGGAATGTGACATTCTCTGGGGATCAGGGCCATCAGCCCTGCACAGGCACCCCAACATCCCTGTGCATCCCTGACAGGGTTATCCAAACATTCCCTGAGCTCTGGCAGCCTTGGGAATGTGACATTCCCTGGGGATCAGGGCCATCCCTCTGCCTGGGCACAGTGCAGCAGCTAAATTTTAAAGGAGCTAAGTTTTGCCAGTCCCAACCCAAATCTTCCAATTTGGTCCTTCCCCGTGGAGCTGTGCGGGTGCCCCGCAGGTGCTGCTGTCACCCAGTGGCTGATCAAAGGCAGAATTCCACCCTGGAAGTGTGAAATCCTGTTTGTGGGGCTGTGCTGGGGCTCCCCTGCTCCCAAAGCCACTTTGGCAGTGACAGAAGGCCGAGCATATGTTCCAAAGGGGCATCATTAGGAGCAGTTGCTTGCAGCCTCGGTAATGCTGGGATTTACAATCTTCCCATTATCTCTGGTGCCTGTTGAGCTGGAGAAGACATTCCCAAAGGCAGCTGAGGAGTTGGAGCCTTCGGGAAGGATGGGTCTGGCCGATGCCCACCAGCTCCAATTGGGAATTGGGGTGGCACCCTGGGAATGGAGCTTCCCCTCAGGGGATCTGTGGGCTGGGACACCATCCAAGAGCTCCACTGCTGTGAGGAATGTTTGGATTTGTTGTGGAGCAGCTGCTCCTCTGGCTGTGCCATCAGTCCCCTCTCCTCTGGGGTGTTGGTGTCACTGCTCCACCTTGGTGGTGGGTACAGCCAGATCCACAACTCTCCTTTGGTGTGAGGCTCTCTTTTTATCTTTGTGCCCCAAAGATGAGCCCACAAGTCATGCTGGCCATCCCTGAGATGTTCCCAGACAACTGGAAGGGCAGGTGAGGCTGGGAGGAGAGAATTCCCAAAGTCTCCAGATTCGCGCCGCGTCACCTCGTGTGGGACCCAAAATTTGGGTCTTGTGGGATTGCTCCCAGCAGGGCTCCCAGACACCCTCACTGGGTTCTAGAGGCGAGGAGTCACAGGCTGGTGTCGTGTGGAAACCCTGGAGCTGAGGCACGATCCCAAGGGAAGCAGAGCAGCTCCAGGAACACACAGCTCCCAGGCAGGGATGGTCTCCGCCGTGGGCCGGGAGTTGTTGTTGGCAGTGGGAGCTGTGCCCAGGCTTGGAGAGGGAGCTGATCCCTTGCTTCCCAATCCAGCCCATCCAGGGAGTGTGGCTGAGCTCACACACCGGAATTTGGCTGCTGTTCCGGCATTCCTTCAGCCACGGAAGCGGGGACCTGCCGATAGCATCTCCGAGGTCTTGCAGATAAGGAAAACGAAGTGTGAGGCTCATAAGGAAGTTGCTGGGAAGAATATTTTCCCTTTGCCAAGTCCAGCTAAAGGTAAAAGCTGTTTGTGATCTGGAGCACAAAACTCCCTCAGCTCTGTCTGTCCCGTGCTGTGGGATTGATGCTGCTTCTTCCACCCGCAGTGAGTTTTCCTGGCATCCCGGACAGGCTGAGGTGTTCCCAGCAGGTTGCTCGGGGCTGGATCCCGTTTGCCCTCTGAGGATGGAGCTGCCCGTGCCAGACTTGGATCATACTTAGCGGATAAAAGGATTTTTTGGTTTGTTTTTGTACCGTTTCAAGTGGAATTTGAGGTATTCCAGCCTGGCCCGGTGCTTGTCCCGACGCCAGGCTGGGAGCTGGTTGTTCCTGGTGCCGGCGTGGGATTAATCCTGCTGCTCATCCCGGTCATGTGCCGCCCAGGGCTCGTTTTCATTCCGTGCCATGCTCTGCTGGGGAGCCCAGGAGCTCTTTAACCTAATTCCCATTCCCAGCTCCCGGCGTGGGAAGCCGAGGAGAGCCAGAGCTCCTTTTACAAAACTCTCTTCACGTCAGCACTTCCAAAGCCAGACGTGAAAATCCCCGAATTTCACTCCTGTGTGACACCCTTACACACAGGTGCCACATGCCACAGGCACCTGCCCCCAGGGGAAGGACTTGGGGACTAAAATATTCCCAGGAAAGCCTCTTGAGAAATAATTTTTGGCTGTTTCTGTCCTCAAGCCTGAATCTGTTCAGTTCCTGATTGTGCTGACAGCCAGCCCAGCTCCTTCTGCCGGGGATCTGCACCTCCCAGTCCTTGGATATTCACTCATGACTGAACCCAGCTTCCTTCTCCAGAGCCATCCTGACAGTCAAATTAATTCAGTCAGGAATTAGGGGAGTTCTGCCTTAGATAAGCTGGGGAAGAGCAGGTGTGTGGAATAATTGTCCCATTTTTGTGCCATCAAGCACAGTAGCTTGAGTTCTCTGAGCTGGGTGATCCATCACAGGCTGGATTCAGTGGTCTCGGAGGTCTTTTCCAACCTCAGTGATTCCACGATTCCATGATTTTGGCAGCACCCTCGGTGTGCTCCTGGCAGGAGATACCAGTGTGTGGTGTTGCAGCACAATTCCCATTGTTTTATACTCTATAAACATTCATCAAAGGGAATTTTGATGAAATCCAAGTTTTGTCTGGTTACAGGCTTCCTGCGGCGGGGGGGAAAATCACGAGGTGGATGTCTGGGAGGGTGAGCAGGTGAAGCGTGTCTGACATGAAAAGATGAAATTAGACACGTGTTTGGGGATAAACAAAGGGAATTGTAAACGTGTGTTGCCATCAGGTGAGAAATCCTGTGGGATTCGGCTGCAAGGATGACTCTGGGATGGCAGGAGCTGGAGAGAAATCTTTTCTCTCTCTCCTCTCCCCTCCCCTTCTTTTCCTGAGTTTAGGTGCCTGCCTACATTGTCCAGAAATTTGGGATTCATCTTCTCACCGAGATTAAAAATAGCATCCAGAACTGCCTGGGGAATGGGAGCCCAGCCAGCACAGCCACAGATTTATTTGGAAAAAGTAACCTAGTAGGGATTTTATGGGCCAGTTCAAACATTTATTGGTCTAGCACCTTTGGGACTGGTTTTGGGATGGCCACAGTAAAAGGGCTTAAGGAATAAACCAAGTGATCCCTGGGGAGGGAGATAAAGAGTGGGATAAGTCTCCCCTCAGTCTCTTCTCCAGCAAACCCTCAGTGGCCTCGGGTGCTCCTGGTATGGCCCCTCCAGGGAAACTCAAGGGAAAAAGGATAAAAACCACCTGAGATGCAGCGAAACTCAAGGAAATAGGGAAGAAACCCCTCCCAGATCCAGGGAAATACGAGGGAAGGGAGATAAACCCATCTAGATCCACAGAAACTGAAAGAAATAAAGGAAAACCTCCCAGATCCAGGAAAAAAGGGAAGGGGGATTAACCCCTCAAATCCAGGAAAACTCAAGGTAAAAAGGGGAAAACCCACCCCACACCCAGGGAACTCGAGGCAAGTGGGGACAAACCCCTTTAGATCCAGGGTAAGTAGAGGAAATAAGGTTTGAACCCCTGTAGATCCAGGGAAACTCAAGGAAAGTGGGTATAAACTCCCCCAGATCCACAGAAACTCAAAGAAATAAGGTATAAACCCCCCCAGATTCAGGGAACCTTAAGGAAAATGGGCTTTACCCACCCCCAGATCCATGGAAATCCAGTAAAGTGGGGATAAACTCCCCCAGATTCAGGAAAAATTAAGGGAAGTGGGGTTTATCCACCCCCAGATCCATGGAAATCCAACAAAGTGGGGATAAACTCCCCCATATCCAGGGAAACTTAAGGAAAGTGGGGTTTACCAACTCCCAGATCCATGGAAATCCAATAAAGTGGGGATAAACCCCCCCCATATCCAGGGAAACTTAAGGAAAGTGCACTCCAGGGACGCTGATGCATTCCTGGGTGTGACACGTGTAAAATATCCGTGTCCCCGAGGGGGGAGCGGGACCAGGCAGGACATGGGGATGAATTTGGGATTAATTTGGGATTAGGACGCAGCAAAGGCTGAGTTTCCTGGGAAATGAGCAAAGGGAGGGCGGACAGAGGTGTTTGCTCAGGGCCACGTGCATTCCCTAAGCATTCCCTAAAATCTTGATGCCTCATTCTTGGCAAATCTGTGGAGCCTTGAACGCTTAANCCAACAAAAAAACCCCCAAAATAAAACAAAAAAAAACCCCAAAAAAATTCAAAAAGGTGCCGTGAAATCTGTGTCCGATGAAGCAGCAAAAATCAGGGCTGGTGTCTGAAAATGCTGGATTTTAGTCACTTAAAATCATTCACACAGTGCCCGTGGTGTGTGAGACACTTTTTTTAGTGATTTATTGCCAGCCCCGGCAGTGTCAGGGGACAGTGACACCAGAGCACAGGACACAGCAGCACTGCTGCAGGAATTATTGCTCATTATGGCTGGAAAATCACAGGATTTGGGTTTATTTTGGCTTCCCTGCACCTCCTCTGCCGGGCTGGAGTGGTGCCTGCAGTAGTGAGACCTGTAAATATTTCCAGTATAAATCCAAGTTTGTAACGTGCTGTGAAAAATTCCCTTGGGACCGAGGCTTGGTGTGTGAGAGCCTTTTCTGGTGTTTACATTTTTAGGTGTAATAAACTTCCAAATAAATTCCTTTCCCTGTTCAGCCAGCACTTGAGCGCAGCAAAGAGGCATGTAAATAATTTGCATTTTTTTTAAGGAGTTCTTTTGATTTACCTGCTCCCTCTGGGCACTCTGAGGGGAGTGCAGAGACCCGGATTGGTTGGAGGATGTTGGGAAGAGAAGGGAGCTCAGGGAGAATTAAAAAAATTTAAAAATAGGCTCCAGAGGCTCCAGTTCTGAGCATCTGAGTGAGCTCCTGGCTGCCTCCAGAGCAGGAGTTTTGTCTGGGACGTGGTTTTCCAAGGAGGGCTCGTGCTGACATTCACTGGAGACAGAAAACCTGGGACCAGGCCCCGGGCCAGGCTTTTTATCCCTGACTTCATTTATTTTTCTTGGTTTATCCCACCCTTAATATTATTCAAATGAAGGTTTTTGTTCTTAGAGCAGCATCCATCAGGGTTTTCCTCTGTCCTGGGAGTAAACTGGTTTGGGATTTGCTCTTGGATTTTACTTGTGTCCCTTTAAACACATCCCTGTGTTTTATTCTGCCTTTGTGAGGGGATTTGATCCATCTGTTGGTGTGGGGGATTTTGCCATGTGGGGTTTTTTCGTGGGTGCTGTAGTTGAAATCTCAGTTGGTGTTGCATAAGAAACTCACTTGGAATGAATTCCAGGGATTTTTATCTGTACGTGTGGAGGGTGTTGGTGGGCACAGGGTGGCCAGAGAAGCTGTGGCATCCCTGAAGTGTCCCAGGGCAGGTTGGACAGGGCTTGGAGCAGCCTGGGACAGTGGAAATGTCCCTGCCCATGGCAAGGGTGGATCAGGTGAGCTTTAAGGTCCTTCCCAATCCAAACCTCTCTGGAATTCCACGATTTCTGATGGGAAAATACACGTTCTCTCTGTCACAGCAGTGTGTGTAGGATAATTTGGGATCATCAGCTGCCTTAAAAGTTGCAGTGAGGTGAAGTTGAAATGTTCTGATGAGAGTTTTATCAGCTTTTCCTGAATGAGATTGACTTGGCCGACGTCCCTGGCCAGGAGGGGAAGTGAGGGATCCTCCATGTGAGGGGAGGTCGGAGGGGTTTTGTTCCACCCACCCTGTGAAAATCCCTTCTCTTCCTCAGGAATATCATCGAAATCACAGAATCCCAGACTGGTTTGGGTTGGAATATTGAAGCTCACCCCATCCCACCCCTGCCATGGGCAGGGACACCTTTCTCCATCCCAGGGCACTCCGACCTGGCCTTGGACACTTGCTGAGATCCAGGGGCAGCCACAGCTCCTCTGGGAATGTGTGCCAGGGCCTTCACACCCTGCAGGGAGGAATTCCTTCCCAAAGTTCCATCCAGCTGTGGTGCAGTGGGGTGTGCACAGCTGCCAGATGTGCATGGGAACTGCGGGTCAGAGCTGCTGCCCGGAATGTTCCTTTTCTCCTGAGCAGCTGATGGATGAGCAGCAGTGCAGCCCCACAGGTGACACAGGCTCCACTTCCAGAGGGACTGTTGGGAACAACAGCCTGAGAGGGGACAGCATCTTGTGTCTCCCAGCAAAGCTGCTTTTTTAATGGGATCTGGGGAAAAATTCCAGGGGAAAACCCGAAATCCCGTGGTGTAGTTGTAGGGGTGCTTGGACCTCACTGCTCTGTGCTGCTGGGAGGCACCACAGGATGTAAAAGGATGTACAAATTGCTGGAACCCCTTTTTTTTGGTGGTTTTTCCAGCATTTTCGTGCCCTGCAGCTCCCAGCACTCTGGGCTGCCCCATGAATGGAATGGTGGGCACTGCCCAGCGTCTGTGCAATTCCCAGCACAGCCTTTGGAATTCACATTTTGGCTCTCTGGGAGCCACTTTCTCTGACAGGTCACCGGAAGGGCTTTAATTCTGGATTTTGTGGTTTGCCTTATCAGCAGTGGGTGACTGAACAGCGCCGTGGGCCGGGCTCAGAGCGGGGAGTGAGGCAGGCCTGGCTCGGCCTTTGAAGCGTTCTGACCATGGAATCCTTTCCCGGCGGTGAATTAACGAGGTTTCGGCTTTCCCAGAACGTGAGGCCGCCGAGCTGAGTCGGGGTTTTTGGGAGGAACGAGCAGCTCTGTGGTCACCGCAGCCCTTGGTTCCCAAAAGCTTCCAGAGGTTTCCGGGATAAGGTTCCCTCAGCGGGCTCGGAGGCGGCGCGGCTCTCCCAGTGAGGCCCCACTTGGTGTGTGAGGAGAAGGGGTTTAGGGGCATCTGACAATCCTGAGGGTCGGGAAAGCTCTCCAAGATCTCCAGTCCAACCATTCCCCAGTGCTGCCAAGGCCACCACTGCCCCACGTTCCCAAGTGCCACATCCACATGGCTTCAAATCCCTCCAAAAATAAGGATTGCACTGCCCTGGGCAGCCCATCCCAATGCCTGAGCACCCTGACCATGAGGAAATTGTCCCTAATATCCAATCTGTGCCATCCCTGGATAACCTCAGGCCCCACCAGGATGCACGTGGTGAATCCTGGATCCAGAATTCCAGAGTTTGGCCTGGGAGTTTTCCAATCATTCCCCAAGGGTGAGCTCCACACTCCGTGTCCTCTCTCCTCAGCAGGTCCCTCCATGCTGTGGAAGCTCCTCCTGCTCTTCCCTACAGATCCTTTAGGAGAACAAGGGCCTGGTGCAGGCAGAGCATTGGTATTTTTAGATTGAAGACCGGTTTAATAAAAAAATAAAACAGGAGAGGAGAAAGGAGGATTAGAACAATAAGTACATTTAATTTTAGCCTAGCTTGGATTCCTCATAAAGTCAGGGAACTTGGAGCTGGCTTCAGTTGCCTCTGGCTTTCCTAAATAAACACGGGGCTGGGAAGTTAAGTAGCACAGAAAAATCGCAAAAAAAAGTTGCATTTTAATATTCTAGGAGAATATTAAGGGCTGTTTTACGGGCCGGGCCCTGGAATTAAATTTTAATGCTGCACAAAAAAATCCTGAGGTTGTTTTGGTAGGCAGCTCGTGGAGCTGCACGGAGACTTTTTCTGCAGGAAGGGTCACAGTTAGGGCAGGGTGAGGAACCTTCTCCAGCCAGGGCAGGGCAGCAGGGTTTGGGGCCGGGATTCTGCTTCTTGCAGGGTTTTGTGATTTCTTCTGGAATTTTTGTCTGGAGAAGAGCAGGCACAGGGGGAACCTCATTGATCTCTGCAGCTCCTGGACAGGAGGGTGGAGTGGGGTGGGCTTGGGCTCTTCTGCCGTGTCCCAAGTGAAGGGATGACAGGAAATGACCCCAAGTTGCTCTAAGGGAGGTTCAGGTTAAATACTGGAATTTTTTTTTCCCTGGAAGAGCAGACAGGCATTGGAATGAGCTGCCCAAGGACGTGGTAGGGTCACCATCTCTGGGAGTGATCAAGAGGTGTCTGGATGTGGGACCTGGGGATGTGATTTAGGGATGGCTGTGGTGGTGGTGGATTGATGGACTCCATGTTCTTCATGGTCTCCTCCCAACTGGATGTTTTGGGATTCTGGGAATTTCCCCCCAGGCTGAAGAGTCCTGGTTGCCACCACCCTCCTGTGCTGTGGCTTTGGGTGATCTGCTCAACGTGTGTTTCAGCTGGGGAGTGTGTGGGGATGGAGAATTATGGAATCATGGAGGGTGGGAAAGCCCTCTAGGATCATCAGATCCAACCATCCCTGCAGCACTGCCAAGGCCACTTCTAACCCCCGTCCCCAAGTGCCACACACANTTTTTGTTTGTTTGTTTGTTTGTTATTTAGTTAATGCTGTACTCAGATGTGCCAGACCTTTAGCAAACCTCAGGTTAGAGGGGATTCATTGAGTGGGGTGAGGCAGGAGGCCTCACTGGTGACTCTTGATGTCTCCAAGCCACCATCAAGCAGCCTCTGTTGTCCCCTGGGTTGTCCCAGGAGAGGGTGAGAGTTGGGAAGTTGGAGTTGTCCTGCTCCAGTCTCAAAGGACAAGGACAGAGCCCCGAGTTTGCTCCTGCCTGGGCACCCTCCTCCTTCCAAACTGGTTCCTTTTCTCACCAGCTACATTTAGAGGTTGTGAGGGAACATTTCCAGCCTCAGCCATCACAAGTCTGACAGCCGAGGGTGACAGTGTCACCTGAACAGGTCTGAGCTGATTCGTGCTGCTTTTCATCCTCTTTTTAGTGTGTTTATTATTTGGTTTCTTTTGGATCCTGGTCGTTGGGAGGACGTGGGCAGCTCAGTGCCAGGAAGGAAACCTGGATCCACTCAGGAATTGGGATTTGGTCCTCAGGCTCTCTCCAGCCAGGGGAGGGCTGCTCTGCCTCAGTGTTATGGAGGTGGGAGGTATGGAGTGACTTATGAACCAATTTTGGGTCTGCTTTGTAAGAACTCACTGGATATTAATAAAAGCTAAAAATACTTCAGGCTCTGCCTTAAAACAGCCCAGCCTGAAGTGCAGGAAAACTCAGGATTGCAGCTCACCATGGTGGAGACAGTGGGATAAACCCTGGGGATCTGCAGGGAAAATGCTGGGCTGAACCTGAGGAGTTGGGAGGTGAAGGGATGAGCTGGAGAATAAACTCAGATTGGGGAGCTCCAGGTGAGGATGAGGAGTCCTTGAAGCCTGGAGCGAGAGCAGAGCTTTGATGTGGGTGTGTAAACCTGAGTCACGAGGACCAAGACTTGTCTGAAGTGTTTGAAAGGCCTGGTCTTTTTCCTAAGTGCTGTTGGGCAGCCAGAAGCAATCCAGGTTTGCTTTTCCACCTCTCTGGGAGCAGTGGAAGGTGGGAGTAATCCCAGTCAGAGGGAGGACAGGAGGGGAAAGCCAGTTGGGAATTAATTCTCGGGAATTTGAGTTACCGTGCACTGTCTCATGGAGGGGGAGTGGGAATTCCCTTCACCCTCACCTGCCACATCAGGCTGTGTGCTGGCAGATGAGGTTTTCCTGGGATTCCTTTATTCCTTTCAAGCTCAGCAGTGCCTTTATGGAAGTGAGAAGTTTAACTCTTTGCTGGGATGGATTTTAATGTCCCTTCCTCCAGCGCTGGTGTCGGGCTCACCTTCCCTTGCCAGGCTCTGCTTTCCTGCCTTTTTCCATCCCCATGGTGAGGACATCCCACATTTTAGGGCTTCCTGAGCTCGTACTGACACATCCGGGGCCGTTCTTGGGAACAAATGGATCAGGAGGACTCAGGGCTCATTTCCCAGCACAATTAATGTCAGGATTCATTAATAAAAGGGATGCGGACTTGGAGATGATACGATCAATAAGAGCAGCAGCCCGATACTATTAATTAGCAATGCTATTAATTAGCAATGCTCATGCTTTTGAGTCAGTTGAGCTGCTGCTACGCTGGTTTTCCAAAACATTTGGGCCTTTTAATCCTCAGGAAAACCAAGAATAAGTTGGAAAAAGCTCAGCTCAGTCATTCCTCTGCTGGCACTGGGATGAGCCAGGGTGGCCTGGGCTGCAGGTGGCACCTGGAGGCATCTGCTGGTGCTTCCCTCTCCAGCTGGGTGCTTTATCCTGCTCTGGCACGTGGGATGTATTCTAGCATTTTCCCTGGATAATTCTGGCTGCAGGAGCACTCTGCCCTCCAGGCCTGGGGCCACCACGTGTGCTCATCAGCAGCTCCCTCAGTGCCCTTCTGCCATGGAAGGGGACAGCAGGACAACTCCAAGGGACACGTTTGAGGCCAAGGACAAAGCCAAGCCGTGGTGGTGGTGCCCAAATCCTGCAGATCAGTCCACGAATGAGATTTTTAGTGCCAAAACCTGGAATTGGACGCTCCGCCAGTTTGGGTGGGGCTGGGCTTTGGTTAAGAAGACATAAATTTCCTTGTTGCACTCTGGTTTTATTTTTAACTCTTCAGCAATTTAATATTTTGGAGGTCTGCTTGTACTCCCCCCCCAGTTTTCCATCTGCTACTGTGATTAATTTAAGGCCCAGCTTTATCCTGCCAACCCAGAGCGAACGGAATGGAAACCTTACCTAGATTGTTTGGCACGCAGCAGCAGACATGAATAACTTCGGAATTCGGGGGGGGAAAAGCCAAGTGCCGTGTTCCTGGAGCCAGGATGGGCTTGGACAGGAGCCCTTGCAGACAGCAGGAGGCTGTGCAGGATCCAGCTGTGGTTCCTCCAGGTTTGTGTTGGGAGGTGTTGCTGAGCACTCGGAAGCGGAGCGCTCCGGTTTCCTACAGCCTCTCCAGGCTGGAGGACGTGCCAGAGCTCGGCTTTTCCCCCCTCCCCAGGCCTGGAAGCACCATGAGGTAGTGGAAAGTTGTAGGTGAGGATGGTGGGACTGATTTCCTGAGGCTGAGGGAGGAAGGAGCGGAGCAAAGGGATAGTCTGCCTGGGGAGGTGGTGGAGTCACCATCCCTGGGTGTGTTTATAAAGAGACTGGATGTGGCACTGGACACCATGATCGAGCTGAGGTGTTGGGGCTGGGTTGGACTCGATGATCTTGAAGGTCTCTCCCAACCTGCACATTCTGTGATTCTATGAAAGCTGAGGAGATCACCTGGGCTGGGCTGCTGGGCCAGGGGGCAAAATGGTCTGGGCAGGGATGCCTTGGGAAGGCTGAGCTGGAACAGAGACTGGACAGAGCCAGAGAATAAAGGAGATATTTATTAAAAGGCCTTTAAGGTACACCTTGGGCAGGACAAGAGCCTGGCCAGGGCTACACCCAAGGTGGACTTAAAGTGGTCACAGAAAGGACAAACGGTCATGAGGTCTCACACTTTTATCAGTTTTGGTCCATTTGCATCTTGGGGTTGAATTGTCCCATTCCAGCTCCAGGTGATGCAGTCCCATCCTTCTTGTCCCTCCCTCCAGCCCACCCTTGTTTGTGCTGTTGGGGCTGAATACTTGTCCCAGTTGTCCTTGGTGTGGGGCAGGAGAAGGATTTGTTTTGTGTCCCTGCTGTGTGCAGAGCTGAGTGACACTGACTGTGAGCTCAGAGCTGCCCCCCTGGGCACCACAGAACCTGAAAAACATTAAATTTACAACTTAAGGCATCACCAGAGATGGTTATTTTTAATCTGGATTGTGTTTGGTAGGAGCCATCCCTGGCAGGGCCAGCCAGGGATGGGGATGAGGATGGAAATGAGGCTGCTTCAGCTGCAGTTCCCACTCACAGAAAAGGGTTTTATGGGATCCTCATGGAAGCTGGGGATCCAATTAAAGGTGGAAACCCGCTGGAAACCTGCTCTGCTGGCAAAGGGTCTCCAGCTGCACCAGTGGGTGGTGACACAGGGGACACAGGCAGGAGAGCAGAGTGGGGCCATCCCTGCTGGCCACAGCAGGAGTTTGGATTGTTTTAGGAAGGGAACAGTTCTGCTCTCAGAAGCCTTCAGAGCTCTAATTGGGAAAAGATGGAAAGGGAAACCACAGGACATAGACCTGTCATTAACTAAAGAACACTGGGATGTGTGAAGCCCATGGTTGTAAGAGCTGGAAGGGGCCAGGAGACGTTGGTGAGTCATTGCAGGGATCCACAGGGAATGAGAAATCCGTGTGTCTGCTTGGGTGTGACTCCAGCAAACTCCTGGAGCCAGATCAGTAGCCTCTGCCTGGGATCCTGCTGCTGTGACTGGAGTTAAGGATTGGGAGCAGTGCACTTGGATTTCAGGAGCCACCTGGGGTAGTGCCATGCAGGGATGTGAAAAAAAACCCAAAACTATTGCTTCCCATGGAAGTGAAAATATCGTGGTTTAGGATCCAGTTTTCCAGCAGGGAGTGGCTGTAAGTAGCACAGAAAGGGGGTAAGAAAATGCTTAGTCTAGGTTTCAGAGAAGGTATGGTGTGGAATCGTGGAATATCCTTAGTGAGAAGGATCATCCAGTCCAGCCCCTGGCCCTGTGCAAGCAACTCAAAATTCCACCCTGGGCATCCCTGGCAGCGCTGTCCGAACACTCCTGGACCTCTGGCAGCCTCGGGAATGTCACCACAACCCTGGGGAGCCCCAGCACCCTCTGGGGGAGGAACCTTGCTGTGAAATCCAACCTAGAATTCCAAGGCACAGCAGCAGCCCTTGCTCAGGTCCTGCCCCTGATCCCAGAGAGCAGTGGTCAGAGCCGTCCCTCAGGAGCTCCAGGCTGGGATGAGCCTCCCCTCAGTCTCCTCCAGCTGAACAAACCAAGTGACCTCACAAGCTCCACATCTGTCCCTTCCAGAGCCTTCCTCATCCCTGTGCCCCTCCTTTGGCCACGGGCAGATCCGAGCCTCCCTCGGGCTGTGGAGGGAACCAAGGTGGTTCTGCCCTTCCCAGTTCCTCCAGCAGAGACCGAGGCAAGGCCTGCAGGGGCTGTGGAGTGATCCCTGGTCCTGTCCACACCACAGTCACACTTTAAATCTCTTTTTGGGAAGCGGGTAGGTGCAGTTCACCCTCAGCTGACACACAGGGAGAGCAGAGCCTGGCTGCACAGGGTGTCCAGAGAGGATTCTCCCTGTGGGAGAGGGCAGGAATGTCAGGAGTGAGCTGTTGAGGGCCATGAAGTGTTTGTGTGGAGCAAAGCAAAGCACTTCCCGTGGCAGGCTGAGATCAGACGGCTCCATTTGGGAGTGAGATCACTGGAGCCTGCTGCCTGGCTCTTGTTTTCCCTGTTCCAGGCTCCCATCCCTGCCGAAGCCCTGCCGTGGCTCAGTCCTGCCCAGGTTTCCAGGCAGGTTTCTTGTCCCGCTGCCAGCCCCGGGGTGCTTAAGCTGATCAGCTCTAAGGAGATCAGAGCTTGACAAGGGCTGCATTGCAGGTAAACACTGGAGCTTTTCCTCCAGCTGAGAGCTGTGAAATATGGCTGGGGAGTAAGGAATGGTGCTGGAAGAACCCTCGGGAAAAATACCAAGGAGTGCATGAAATGATAAGCAGAGCTGATAAGTGCCTGGTGAGAGACTGAGAGGAGAAGCAAGCACAGATATGATCAGAGCCTATAAATACTGTCAACATGACAGCAGAGATGAGCAGGAGAAAGAGCCACTGTTATCTGATGGAGAACAAGCTCTGGGAGGAGCGGCCATGGGAGCAGGAGGTGTGCAGGGGATCCCCAGGAGGAGCAAATCCTCAGCTGTCCCTCATTCCCAAGGCTTGCCCAGCTGTCCCGATGCCCATCAGTGTGGTCAGCCCTCCATCCCCTGGCACAGAACCACCCTTGGCACCTGTCATCCTGCCAGGAGCTTCCTTAAATTCCGATTTTCCGGGTGCCACTGAGGTGTCCTGGCTGGCTGATCTCAACAGGTGCTGCTTGTCCACATCCCTCCTCTCCCCTTCCCTGGGACAGGGTTTGTGGGAGGAAAGGAAGGAAGTCTGGGCAGAGGATGGATCTGGGATGGTTCCAGGGATCCCCAGGACATCCTGCTGGAATAAATCTGGAGACTGTGAGTCACACAGCTTGGGAAGACGCTCCTGGAGTGGGATTTTGGTCCGAAACTCTGATTTATTGATCCCTGATTTATTGTTGTGTCCACTCACTGGGAACGGACTGCCAGAGGCCTGTGGTCCCCAGGGGTTAACTGGGTTAACTGGGGCCAGTCTGGGAATTCCAGCTGGAGCCCAGGAGATGCTGGAGCCCAAGAGGTGCTCAGCAGATTCTCCACCCACCACTTGGCCTTGCCAGGCTGATGGGGATCCTTTCCAGACCTGGTGTTTGCAGAGATCTCCATGTGTTCCTGACTTCATACAGGTGTTCCTGGGTTCCATCCAGGGTTCCTGGGTTCCCTCTGGGTGTTTCTGGGTTCCATCCAGTGTTCCTGGGTTCCCTCTGGGTGTTCTAGGTTCCATTTGGGTGTTCCTGGGTTCCATCCAGTGTTCCTGGGTTCCATTTGGGTGGTTTTGGGTTCACTCTGGGTGTTTCTGGGTTCCATTTGGGTGTTCTGGGTCCCATCCAGTGTTTTTGGGTTCCATCCAGTGTTCCTGGGTTCTCCCTGGGTGTTCCTGGGTCCCATCCAGTGTTCCTGGCTTCTCCAGGAGCAGCAGCCCGGCAGTTACGCTGCACATTCCAGGACAGGGCTCTTGGGAAAGGCGCCCTTCCCAGAGAGCTGTCCTGGAAGGAGAGCTCACATCAAAGCAGGCAGGAACGATAGGGATCAGCTAATTGCTGCCTCTCCCCTTCCTCCTGACTGCTGTCACTCACAGGCTGGGATTGTTATCTCTGGGGCTGGGGCAGCAGCAGCCCTGACTCCAGGTCTCTGTCATCCAGATAAGGTGGCGTGTGGGGACTTTCCCAACCTGGATGGCTGCTGGAGTAAAATGAAGTGGCATTTCATGATCCTGGTGGGAGACCTGCAGCCCCAGCCTACAGTGGGAGGTGTTCCCTTAGGAATGTGCTCAGGGGAAGGGGACAGGACCTGGCTGGGGCACAGAGTGGCTCCTGTGCTGTGGCAGCTCGGGGAATCCTGTCCTCTCTGCTGGATGGAGGTGGATGGCCACAGAATCCAAAAAGAGTTTGGATTGGGAGGGACCTTAAAGCTCATTCCATGGGCAGGGACACCTTCCACCATCCCAGGCTGCTCCAAGCCCCATCCAGGCTGGCCTTGGACACTTCCAGGGATCCAGGGGCAGCCACAGCTTCTCTGGGAAGCTGTGCCAGGGCCTCCCCACCCTCACAGGGAACAATTTTTCCCTAAAAACCCAGAAACTGGAGCTCAGGGCTGTCCCTCAGCCACTCACCTCGTGTGTCCCAGCCCTGCCCTTGGTGCCTCGTGATTCCCCGGCGCTTTTGGGGCCAAAACCAACGGGGAGGGGGAACATTCCTGAGCACCTCTGGCATCGGGAATTAACAGGAAACAACACAACCACCCCGGCCACGCCGCCTGGGGTCGCTGCAGCTGGTTTTGGCCGCGGTTGATCCCTCACGGTGTTCCTGTCTCTCCACAGAATGCCATGAACCTGCCTCCCGACAAGGCGCGGCTCCTGCGGCAGTACGACAACGAGAAGAAGTGGGAGCTCATCTGTGACCAGGTGAGGAACCCCTGGAGAGCCCTGGGGAGGTGCCTCCTTCCAGCTGCTCCATCCACAGCAGCCTGGGCTGGGCAGGACCTGGCAGGGCACCTGTGCCCAGGAGTTTCAAGCACTCCTTCCCTTGGCTCCCTGGTTGGTGACCACTCCTGGAGGCCTTGAGGGGCGTGATGGTTTTAAGTTTGTAACTAGGTAGGAACACTACTTTATGTAATGCAAACACTACTTTATGTAATGGAAACACTTATTTATGTAATGGAAACGCTAATTTATGTCATGGAAACGCTAATTTATGTAACGGTCTCACGTTTTACCCAACTTCTGTTTGTTAAATTTAATGTCGTGGTTTGAGTGTCCGCTGGAACTTTGCTGTGAGATAGGATTAGGGGAAAAGGTAAAGTCGGCATAAACTTAAAGGGTATAAAGATAGATTTGTTAAGACACGCTAAAAGAAAAGAAATAAGAATCAAAATGAAAATTTTAAAACACTTTTGTTTTTGGGGAAAAATTTTTCCCAATATTCTCCTCATTTTTAACCTTATATAACTCAAAATATGTCCCTATATTTAATTAACCAATCTAACTATCAATCTCAAAACTAGCCAGCAATTATTCTGGTACTCTCCATACTAAACCAACACACCGGGGTGACTGCAGTCAGCCCAGTCCCTGCTGGGGTTCTGCCATTCTGCGTTTTGTGTCCCAGCTGTTTCTCAGAGTGTCTCAGAGGGCTGTGAGCTCTGCTGGAGGCTGTGCTGGAAGCAGGTCAGGCTGAAGCTGTTTGATCCCAGCCTGGATGTGCAAATTCCCCCCTCGTTGAGGGATATCCCTTTCCCCTCTGATGTTTCCACCCTGGATTCCCCCTGGCTGCTGGTTTTGCCCTGCAGAGGCTCAGCCTGACCTCAGAGTGTTGTCCTGGGTGTCCTGAACAAATGATCTCAATCCAGGGAGGGCTTGGCTGCCCACAGCACTCTGTGGAGCTGTCACCTCAGGAACTGAGCCCCTGCTCACCTCCAGAAGCTGGGAACAGCCTGGGATCAGGCAGTGCCAGCTGCTGAGCATCTCCTCCTCAGCTGTGCAGCAGTTAACAGGATGTGATGGATAAACAAGAACGGCATTTTGGGGAGGGGGGGAAATGGAATGTGCCAAAGGTGGGGTTTGAATCTGGGGGCCAGCAGCAAAATTGGGATCTGCCATGAAGCTTGGCAGTAGTGGGTAATGAAAATAATTGGTCCTGGGCTGTTCCCTTGGGATGTAAACTCAGCAGAAGCAGGGTGAGAGTTTGGCAGGAGGTCAGGGGCAGTGGGATAAATATTACATTCATGGGACATTTCCTATTCAGCTGTTACAGTGGTGGGGTGTCTGATAGAATCATGGAATTCCAGACTGGTTGGGGTTGGGAGGGACCTTAAAGTCCATCCAGTTCCAACCCCAGGGGCACCTCAACTATCCCAGATTGCTCCAAACCCCATCCAGCCTGGCCTGGGACACTTCCAGGGATCCTCTGGGCAACTTGTGCCAGGACCTCCCCACCCTTACAGGGAAGAATTCCTTGCTAATATCCCATCTAATCCTGCCCTCCGGCAGTTTAAATTCGTTGCACAGGTACCTTGAAGTAAAGCTCAATAAAGAATTGCTTTCTTTTCCCATGAGTTTCCTGTGCAGAGAATGTAAAGCTTGAGCTATTTAAAGATTCAGTTTACTGAGACATTGAAAAACTGCACAATCACTGCGAGTGATTGTGGATTCCTCATTCCTGGGAGTGTCCCAGGCCAGGCTGGACAGGGCTTGGAGCAGCCTGGGACAGTGGGAGCTGTCCCTGCCATGGCAGGGCTGGCACTGGATGGGATTTAATGTCCCTCCCAACCCAAACCAGTCTGTGATTTGTGTTCCTGCAGAGGTGTGAGCTCCGTGCTGAATTCCTGCTGGCAGCGGGACAGGCAGGAGCCGTTTGATCCCAGCCTGGATGTGCAAATTCCCACCTTGGAGCTGATCCACCCTTTGCAGCTGCTGCTGATTCACTGCCCAGCTCCGGGCTGAGATAGGAGGGACCAGCAGATGGGAAGGAAATTTGCAATCTGGAGTAATCGCTGCTCTTAACAGCTCCTTGCACAACTCCAGTCCACCCCCGGGCTGGGATGAGTCCCTTCCCTGGGATGAGGCCCTTCCCTGGGATGAGGCCCTTCCCATTCTTTGGAAAGGCAGGGGAACAGCACGGGGCTGATGTAACCAGCACCGTGGAGCCAGCAGTGCCAGGAGCAGGAGGAGGTGACCAAGAGCCACCTTTCCCGTGTCCAGCCATGCAGGGAGGACAGGCTGGGCTCTGTCACAGCTCCCTGATGTCCCCCGGGGGTGCTGCCACCCCCTCAGCCAGAGCAGTGTGAGCAGGTGTCACCGAAAGCACCACAATGCACCATATGGGGTGTGAAATATTTATATCTGTCCCTGCAATAACGGGGACGAGGGCACTCCCAGGAACAGGGGCTGTGCAGGATGTTTTTATTCTCAATGCAGATTTTGACTCCTGTTTTCTCTTGGTTTCACCCACTACGCCGTTTTTCAGCTGGTTTTGCTTGTAAATCAATGAGGAAATGAACCCTTTCTCTCCTGTGCTGGTGTTCATCTTTGATCTGAAAGGAAAAAGTGCCCAGAAATGGTGTTTTCTAAACAATCTGTGCAGCAGATCCTGAACATTTATCTGTGGAATATGTGGAGAATATCAGGAGTTCATCTCCAAAAAGGAACTCTCACTTTTGCACTTTAACAAAAGTGGGGAACCAGTTTCACGATGATGATGATGATTACAATAACAACAACAACAACAACAATAATAATAATAATTAATATTAATCTGCCATGAATAGGATTGTGGGCATTGTTTGAATCATTGTAAGGGCTGCTGGGCTGGTTGTGGAGGACTCATCCCATGTGGGATTTTCTCTTCCTTTATTTAAAAACCTTCCAAATCATCTCAGCATTGCCCCCAGAGCTTGCTCCGGGCTCTCTGGATGAGGTACAAGAAGGAGGAGAAGAGGAAAGCCAGGAAATCTGTTGGCCACTCTGGCAAGGGTCACGGTGGCCATCTGAGGGGCTGGCGTTGGGAATGGCCCAGGCAGGGACAAGGATGCCATTTCCTGGCCTGGGAATCCAGGAAATGAGATTCTCAAAGGCTTTCCTGGTGTCCTCCAGGCCTCTGTCCAGCTGGGTGCCAGGAGGTGCTGCAGAGGGACGTGGATGTTTGGGAAGGGCCTGGGGACATCCTGCGAAGTTCTTCATTGCCCTCTAATGGCAGATGGTGGCAGGGGAGTCACCACGGCCTCGCCTTGGGACACACGGGAGGCGTGGGAAGAGATCCACGGGAAAACCGTGAGGTTTGCACCCCAAATCTCCTGCTGAGGTGTTCGCAGAACTCTCCCTTTCCTGAAGGAGCTCCAGGAGAAGGCAGGTGCCGGGTGTTTTGGGGGCTGGTGGCCAACGTGGAGCTCTTGGGGTGGCGTTGGTCAGTGGGGTCCTGGGCCACCCCTCAGCTTTGCCTCCAAGGGCTTTCCCTGCCCAGGGCATCCATGGATGGCTGATGGAGAAGGGCCTGAGCGAGGAGCAGGCTGTTGTGGGGCTGCTGTGCCATTTTTGTCACCAGTTCCATTTTTTGTCCACCAGATTTCTCCTCAGGAATGTGCTGAGGGGACCGGGAGCCATTATGGTGCCACTGACCCTTTCCCAGCAGAGATCCAGGGGGTTTTGCCAGTGTCCAGACAACGATTTCCCAGCCCTTTTTATGGGCTGCAGAAACCATTTACAGGTCTGGTTGGAGAGCCTTGGCTTAAAAAACATTGTGTATTGCAGGGAATCTGCCCTGCTGGGGTAAAGAGAGGGCAGAAAACCCCGTGATTTACTGAATTCAGGAGAAGTTGGACTGTGGGACACTCGTGGCTTCATTCACCTGACTGGGTCACCCTGGGAGAGGAGGCTCAGGGGAAGGTCAGACAAGGAGGGATGGAGAGGTTGGAGATAAAGGCATGAGGAGTCCCAGGCTCAGCGATTTGGGATTGGGAAGGGCTCTGGGGTCGGAGGGAGCAGCAGCTGGGTCCAGCAGGTGACACTGGCAAGATGTTCATCCTGAGGGAATGGATCATTCCGCCTCCTCATCAGGGCAGGGATGAGCAGCTGCTGTCCCCTCGTTCCTGAAGGACACTTCCCAAGTGACACATCACTGTGCTGCTGGGAATGGCTGGACTGCTGGGACGGGGGTGAGGCACCCTCGGGATCTGTGGGAGATGGGGAATTCTGCACCATGTCCAGGATGTGTTTGAGGCACTGCTCCCCATCTCCTCGTCCATCTCCTTCCCCACTCATCCCAATCCGTGGGGTTTATGCACAACCTGTGGGATTGTGATCCCGAGTCGGGCGCTCCGGGCGCTTCCCCGGCCACTGTGAATCCCAGGAATGAAGGAGCTTAGGGAGGATAGTGCTGATAATGAGAATCACACATGTGCTAACGTAGACAAACGCCCTGAACGGTCTGGGGAGCCAAGGCTTGTCGGAAAAGCCACAATTTCCTGGTCCCGGGATGAATCCGTTTTCCAGAGCCGGGTGATCAGGAGATGGGTCGGGTTCTCTGTAGGATCACGAGGAGGAGGAAGTGCAGGAGTCCAGCAGTTCCTCTTGGCTGCTGAAGTAAAGCCCCCCCAGCCTCCCTATTTTCCTGTATCCATCGGAAGAGAAAGTGCTGATTCTGGGGGAAAGAGGCACAGCCGGGGTGGTGTGCTCCTGCATCCAGGCTTTTCCCCTGAATTATGGGATCGTGGACTGGGCTGGGTTGAAAAGGACTTCAGAGCCATTCAGTCCCACCCCTGCCATGGGCAGGGACACCTTCTGCTGCCCCAGGTTATTCCAGCCTGGCCTTGGATATTTCCAGGGATCCAGGGACAGCCACAGCAAATCTGGGATTTCCAGCCCAGACAGGAATTCCCAATTCCCAATCTCCCCCCCAGCCCTGCCCTCTGGCAGTGGGAAGCCATTCCCTGTGTCCTGTCCCTCCATCCCCTGTCCCAAATCCCTCTCAGAATTTAATCCCAGTGAATTCTCCCCGTTTATTCCCCCAGAGGGAAGTGCTGGGCCGCGGTGCTGCTGTCCTCGCATTCCCTGTGCTGTTCCATCCCGGCTTACAGCCCCACTCCTCAGGGATTTTCCAAGTCAGAAAGGGCCTTTATCCTTGGGAATTAAGCTGGTTTGCTTTGTAGGTGTGTGACAAAGGCAGTGTGGAGTCACTGCTGCTCCATGCCCGCGTCCTTTCAGGCTGCAGATAATGCCGGGGCTCACAGCGCTCGCGGAGTGGAGATAAAAAAAGGGTTTCACCAGGATTTAGGAACTTTGTTGTGTCTGAATGGCTCAATCCAGGGAAGCCACCGCGTCCCAGTCGTGATGTCACCCCACAGGATTTGCTGAGCAAAGTTTGGCCGCTCCGGTCCGGATTTTGGGCTTTTTGTCTGTGTGGTAAAAATCCCCGATGGTGTTCGATCCCGAGTTTGGAAGCAGAGCCGGCCAGGGAGTGGGTGGGAATTGCCAGAAGTGGAGGGGAGGAGCTGACAGGAATAAAAGCAGGGAGTTTTAACTCTTTAATTATGGTTTCTAAAACACAGCAGTGCCCGGGGAAGCGTGGGCGTTGGGATGCTCCCGAGGAGGGCCATGAGAGGATCCCACTGAATTCCAGGAAGATCAGCCTGCAGTCAGCTCCATCCCCAGCCCCTGGGAGCTCCCAGTCAGATTTTTGGGAAGAGGGTGGCTGTGACCAGACATCCAGGGTGACTTGGAGGCCTCGCTGCACAGCCCCAGCCCTGGCCCTTGCAGCTCCTTAATCAGCCTCTAATATAAAACACTCCGAGCTGCATAAACCAGAAAGGAACCATAGCCAGGAAAGGGCAGTTTTAAAGGCTAATCCCTCACTGCTTTCCAAACCAGCAGAAAAGAAACACTTGAAGGGGCTGTAAAAATGTCTCCAGGCCTAGGAGATGTTTACCACAAGTGGTTTTTGGTCACTCCTCAGGTAAGAGCGTGGCTGGTGTTTGCTGTTGATGGATAATGTCTTGAAAGTCCTTTAACCCAAATAATTCCACTCCACGAGAATGTGCTGCATCTTTTTAAATGGAGTTTTTAAATGAAGCTGCTGCAGAGATTATTGCATAAATACATAATTAGAGCCAGGTTTGAGGAAAACAAACAAAAAACATCCAGTAGCTGCATCCCAGACTGGTAAATGTGCTCCTCGAGTCTCTTTAAACATTTCATTTCGAAGATTCCAGGCAATTAAAGCCGGCAGTTTGGGAAAAGCTCCTGTCACTGCAGCAGACAAGGGCTGATTACTTGGGGAGAGAAATTAATCCATAAGAGCAGAAAGAGCTTCTCTGGGGGATTGGACTGCACACAGCTCTATCAGCAGCAGAGAACTCCCAAAAAGGGGGGAATAAATGGGAATCAACGGGAGAGGGAACGTGGGGCATTGCTGGGGTGGGACGCTGCTGCCAGGAGGACGTGGCAGGGGTTGGGATTGGAGCATCCTTAAGGGCTCTTCCATCCCAAACCACTCTGGGATTGCAGGAAATCTCTGTCTGCCCCACGGCAGCCACTGAGCTGAGCCTGGCTCCAAGAACCCCTGAGAGAGGGCCAGGAAGAATCCAGGATGGTGGACGTGGTGCTGGAGCAGGGCAGACCCTGCTGGAGTCACTTTCTCCAGAGGAGAACCCTCAGTGAAGAATTTGGAGTTTTCTGAGCTGTTTTTTAGATAAAATAGGAAATGCCAATTGCAGAGCTGCGTGGAGGTGCATGGAAAAAGAATCCAGCTGTAAAAGAGGAAAGCCATGAGTGCTCTGGGACTTCCAGAGCTCCCACCAGGGCTGCTGGAGCTCAGGGAAGAGTTTTTCCTTCATTTTTTCCTGCTGGCCGTGGTGGATTACTTCTTTTCCAGCGCGCAGCAAGATAATAACAGGAAGAAGTTGTGGTGTTCAGACAGTTCTGGTAACTGGGCAGCAGTGTCCTGTTCATTCTGGAATAACTTTGGGATAATGCAGTCAGAATTGCACCCTGACCTCATAAAGGGAGGTTTCAGATAACAGTTACAAAATGGGAAATTTCAGGAGATGAGGATGAGATCTTTTCCTCCAGGGAAAGGGGCAGAAGAGCTTAAAGTCCTTCCAAGATAACAAACAGGATCAGAATTTTGGGGAATGCTGTGAGGAGCCTTGGACACAGCACACTGCCCAGGGAACAGCTCGTGTTTCACGGCAGCTTTGGTGGGATAAACTCCCAGCTGGACACTGGGAAGGCAGGCAGAGATCAGGGAGCTCTCAGGAGACAGAGCTGGTGTCTGTCACCAAAATCTGTCACTGAGGGGGGACTGGAGATGGAGTGAGCCCTGCATGAGGTGTTGGGACCCTGAGGAATGGCTCCCCACTGCCACAGGGCAGGGCTGGATGGGAGACTGGGAAGGAATTCCTGGCTGGAATGGAATTCCCAGATTTGCTGTGGCTGCCCCTGGATCCCTGGCAGTGCCCAAGGCCAGGCTGGACAGGGCTTGGAATAGTGGAATAGGGGAAGTTTTTTTCCAAGTGATTAAAAAGGATTTTGTGTTGGTGCACGCATCTGCTCTCCTGACCCTTCTCCATCTCCATGCTCCTGCTGAGGAGAAACCCTGGACCTTCAGATGGATGTGCAACTAAAATTCAAAATTCCCACTGAATGTTTAAGGTGCCTTTTTACACTGTTGATATAAACATCAAGATCTATTTAAATCTTTCTTATTTGCATGCATAGATTATCCACTTAGGAACGGAATGTATTGTAAATATATGTTGTTTAATACGTTTGTGGTGCGTGAGTCTTCTGGATAATGTAAATACAGAAAAATGTTTATTCCTGTCTCTTTTCCAGGAGAGATTCCAAGTGAAGAATCCTCCACACACTTACATCCAGAAGCTGAAGGGATATCTGGACCCAGCAGTGACCAGGAAGGTGAGGAGCATCCTGTTTCCTCCTGCCTGTCCCTCATTCCTCAGCCAGGATGGTCCTGGGGTCCAGGTTCCTTCCTGCCTTTGTGCAAATGCCCTGAAAACTTCCAAGGAGAAGCAAAAAGAAATTGGGAATTTGCTGAAGTTTTCCATTTGGGAAGGAGAGCAGGTGATGGGGAGCCAAGGACCATCTGACACGGAGCACAGCTTGTTTTGATAACAGTGGCTTCAAAACTAATCTGAGGAGTTGTCCCTGAGCTGGGCTCTAGGCCGGGCTTTGGCTGGAGCCCTGTCTGAGGGCCCTGAGCTCACCCTGGCAAGGGGGGTCCAAGTCTGGACTCCTTTTCTCTGGGAATTTGCCTGGCAGAGGCTCGGTGCAGCTGAGTGCACCGTCAGTTCCATCCATGGGGGTCAGTTCCATCCATAGGGATCAGCTCCATCCACAGGGATCAGCTCCATCCATAGGGATCAGCTCCATCCATGGGGATCAGATCCATCCATGGTGACAGCTCCATCCATGGGGATCAGTTCCATCCATGGGGATCAGCTCCATCCATGGTGGTCAGTTCCATCCATGGGGATCAGCTCCATCCATGGGGATCAGCCCCATCCACGGGGATCAGCTGCATCCACAGGGATCAGCTCCATCCATGGTGACAGCTCCATCCATGGGGATCAGCTCCATCCATGGGGATCAACTCCCATCCATAGGGATCAGTTCCATCCATGGGGATCAGCTCCCATCCATAAGGATCAGCTCCATCCATGGTGACAATCCCCATCCACAGGGATCAGCTCCATCCATGGGGATCAACTCCCATCCATAGGGATCAGTTTCATCCATAGGGATCAGCTCCATCCATGGGGATCAGCTCCATCCACAGGAATCAGCTCCATCCATGGGGATTAACTCCATCCATGATGATCATTTCCCATTCATGGGGGTCACCTCCATCCATGGTGACAGCTCCATCCATGGTGGTCAGTTCCATCCATGGGGATCAGCTCCATCCATGGGGATCAGCTCCATCCATGGTGGTCAGTTCCATCCATGGTGACAGCTCCATCCATGGTGACAGCTCCATCCATGGGGATCAGCTCCATCCATGGGGGGATCAGCTCCATCCATGGTGGTCAGTTCCATCCATGGGGATCAACTCCATCCATAAGGACCAGCTCCATCCATGGTGACAACCACAGGAGCCCCTAAAACCCACCCAAAAACCGCAGCAGAGCCCAGCAGGTCCTGCCCTGGCCTGGGTCCCATCCGAGGTGGGTTCCCTGTGGAAAACACGGATCCCATGGCACGAGGAAGGTGCACAGGGAGCCTTGGGACAGCGCTGCTCTTGCTGGAGCCTGCAGGCAGGAGCAGGGAACCATTTCCCAGGAAACCTTGACATTTCCCTGGATGGATTTTTTCCCAGCCCGGTGAACGGGGTCTTTGTGTTGTTCCCTCCGGAGGATTTTGGAGGTTGTTCCGTGTTTGGCTCCGCTCCGTGGGCTGACATTGGAGCCTTTCTTATCCCAGGGTCCTGTGACAATGACAAACCCAACGGGGCTAAAAATAACCCCCAGTTCCTGTCTGGGCTCGGGTTATTCCGGATCACCCGCGGCCTTTCCTCAGCCCGGCTGACACGGGGGGATTCCACAGGGATGGGAGAGCTCAAACCACCAGGATTCCCACAGGGATGGGAGAGCTCATCCCACTGGGATTCCCACAGGGATGGGAGAGCTCTTCCCACTGGGATTCCCACAGGGATGGGAGAGCTCATCCCACTGAGATTTCCACAGGGATGGGAGAGCTCATCCCACCGGGATTTCCACAGGGAGAGGATAGCTCATCCCACCAGGATTCCCACATGGAGCTCATCCCACTGGGATTCCCACAGGGATGGGAGAACTCATCCCACCAGGATTCCCNCCCACATGGAGCTCATCCCACTGGGATTCCCACAGGGATGGGAGAGCTCTTCCCGCTGGGATTTCCACATGGAGCTCATCCCACCGGGATTCCCACAGGGATGGGAGAGCTCATCCCACGGGGATTTCCACAGGGATGGGAGAGCTCATCCCACCGGGATTCCCACAGGGATGGGAGAGCTCATCCCACCGGGATTCCCACAGGGATGGGAGAGCTCATCCCGCTGGGATTTATGGGAGAGCTTATCCCACCGGGATTCCCACAGGGATGGGGGGAGAGCTCATCCCACTGGGATTCTTGCTGGGATTGGAGTGGTCTCACTGGTTTTTCTGCCCTCCAGCCCGTGCCACATGCAGGAATTCCTTCCCAGTATCCCACCTGAGCCTGCCCTTGTCCTTTTCACCCATTCAGCTCTCACTGGCCTTGCTCAGAAATGAGAATGTGCCAGAACAGCGGCTCCAGAGGGATTTCTCCAGCTCTTTTAGCACTTTTCCATGGGCAGGGAGGAGAGGGAGCTCCAATCCTGCTCCAGACGGGATTGAGGTGCCCCTGCTGGCTCTGTGTCACCTCGTTTTCTAAAGCAGAGGAGCTCTGCAACCTTCAGGAGAAAGTTTGGTGTTAAACCAGGGCTTGGTTTATAAAGAAATGTTTATTTATCTCCAGGCTTTTAATTTCCTTAATCCTGGAAGCTCCAGGATGCTCCTGGGAGCAGGAGGGATTTCTCCCCACGTGTTTTTGTTGACTGCTGGGCTGTTGTTGCTGCATTCCTGGGGATTTGGAGGAGCTCTCAGTCACCTCCTTGTTTTCTCCATTCCCTCTGTGCTGGGCGAGGTGTTGGTATTTTTTTAATGGAGCCTAATTGTTACTTTTGCTGCTCATTCCATTGCAGAAATTCAGGAGACGAGTCCAGGAGTCGACTCAGGTGCTCCGAGAACTGGAAATTTCCTTGAGGACAAACCACATTGGGTGAGAGCTTTTGGTGCCTCTGGTTCCATTTAACTTTTATTTTCTATTATTTTCATCATCATCATCATCATC
>VZDJ01000019.1:1143926-1165712 GCA_008694505.1 Cyanoderma ruficeps | reverse complement strand
ATTATTATGACTATTACTATTATTATTATTATAATAATAATGATTTTTTAAAATTTATTTTCTATTCCTTAATAATTTCTTTTTTAATTCCAAAGGTGCCTGCCTTTGAGAAAACACCCCCTTTGCACGTCATTAAGCGATGCCACCTGATTGATAATTAAAGCTTGATGGGCTTAGTTAAGGGGAGCTGGGCATCTCAGGAGGATAACTCAGCTTCGATCCTTTCCTGATGGATTCATCCCCATTTTCCTGGGGGCTGAGGAAGGCTGGGGGTCAGCTCCTGCTCAGTCAGAGCACAGGGAGTGAGGCTATAAAATAAAAGAATAAAAAAAAAAGAGTAAAAGAATAAAAGCAAAGCTGCAGCTGTAAATCTGTAATTGACCCCTCCTGCTGTCTCACAGCTTTAGCACGGGGCAGTTCCTGGAGCCTGGCTGGGAATGACACCCCAACATCCCCCAGGATTCATCCACAAAGCACCAAATCCATCCCCGACTGCTGCAGTAGAATTGCCAGAGGTTTCGTTTTTTAATCAGCCATCCCTTTCCCGTCCACATTCCCACCAGTTTCACCTTCCTGTGGGACCAGGAGCTGGCCCAGCCCTGGGGTAGCAGCCAGGGAGCTTTTCCAGTGTTTTTCTCCATCGTCCCACACTGTGTCCAGCTCGATTCCATCGATTTTTGGGGGATTCTGCTGTGATTTTGAGGGAATGGGGGTATTTTAGGCTGTGGGAGGAATTGCAGTCCCAGTGTGGTGGTGGGAACCTTCCTTGGAGCTGCACCATCCCAAAAACTCTTCCCACACCCCTGCCAAGTTCTCCCTCCTTTTCCAGCACAAAGGATTCCCCAGCAGGGGCTTGAGGCATCCCTGGATGCTCCTGGATTTAGGATGAGCAGGAGGATCCTTGGTTAAAGAGGGGACAGAAGGAGTGTTCATTTCCTTGGTGCCCCTGGCTGAGGGATTCTTTTTTTCCAAAACACATTTTATAAAACACCAGGCTGGTTGTTTTACGCAGGGAAATGACCAAGAATGTCCATCCTGATGATCAGAATGAGTCAGAGGTGATGAATTCCCACCCCAGGAGCCTGGAGCTGCACTTCCCTCCCTGGATTCCCCCATTCCAGTGGCACCCAGCCACTCCCAGGGGATTTGCAGCCCCAGTTGGGCTTCAGAGAAAAGCTGGGGCTGTGCTGAGCTTCCTTTTCCCTCAGCTCTGCCCCTGAATGGATGGATTTTCAAATCTTTCCTTGGCATTTTCAAAGCTTTTGGGACATAACAGACTTTTCCTGAATTACTTTGCAAAACCCAGGGGTCAGAATTCACTGTTAACAGTGAATTAACAGTGAATTTTCTTTTGAAAAAAGAGGCAAAATTGCTGTTAAATACACACCCAGGGTATCCATCAGAGATTCTTTTCCTGCTTTTACAGCCTGCTGGAAATCGGGGTGAGATAAAACCCGAGCCAAGTCCCTGTGTTAGGAGCTGACCTTCACCGTGCTGCAGGAAAGGAATATTGGTACATTTGGAAAGGCATCTGAAGGACTCCTTAAAAAACATTTTGAAAAAAAGCCCTTTTTTCCCCCTGAGTGCTCAGACTCAAAGTGCTGCAGTGGCTCTGTCTCCAGCTTTTCTGAGAATTCCGGGGAATTCCAAAGCTCTGATGTCTGAATTTCTCTCCCAGGTGGGTCAGGGAGTTCCTGAATGAAGAGAACAAAGGCCTGGATGTCCTGGTGGAGTACCTGTCCTTTGCCCAGTATGCAGTCACGTAAGTTAAGACATTCCTGGGATTTCCTGCCAGGAATTCCATGGAAAATGGGGGATATTCCTTCATTCCAAAGGGGTTAAGCACTGAACAGGCTGCCCAGGGCACTGGTGGAGTCACAAACCCTGGAATTGTTCAAAAAAGTGGTTTGGTGGGCATGGAAGTGTTTGGTGGTTCTGGTCTTTTCCAGTAATTCCATGATTCTGTGGGCCTGGGAGCAGAGGAAATCTTGATCTGAGTCTGGAATTATTTCATCTCAGCAGACCAAAAACAAAACAAAAAAAAACCCAACCTGAATTTAAATCTTGAAATTATTAACCTCTGTTCGTATTTTTGATCTTTGGTGTCTCTGAGCATCTTAGGGGTGGAAAACCCATCCCACAGTGTGTGGAAAGGTGCAGGATTCCTGGAAAATCAGTTTGCACTCGGTGTCTGAGCCCAGGGCTTGGTATTCCTGCTGAGTTCAGAGGGATTCCCACCCTCAGGCTCTGCTCCCAAACCCCTGGCAGGCAGGGCTGGTGTCCTGGCACTCCTCAGGAGCAGTTCCAGGGGCATTTTGGAAGTTGGGAAGACTGGATATGGAGTGTTTCCTGACACCTGGGACGCTGGGATCACATTTAAGTTGTTTGGGTCATAAATCATGACACGGGCTCTGAAAAATCAGCTTCCAGTGGGGATCTTCAGCTGAAACTTTGTTTTATTATCGTGGAATCAGCCCAGACTGGTTTGGGCTGGGAGGGACCTCAAAGCCCATCCCTGCCATGGACAGGGAGCCCTCCACTATCCCAGGGTGCTCCAAATCCCATCCAACCTGGCTGGGGATAATTCCAGCCATGGGGGATTAATCCACATTCATTCAGGATATCGTAGCAGATTTTTTTTATATTAAAAAAAAAGAAAAAAGAATAAGCCTTAGGGTAAAGATAATTTTGGAGCAGAAACTCAAGCTGGGGAGAGCTGATAATTTATTTTTAGCAAGGCTGCCATCAGATTTACGTCCGTCGCTGCCCAGAAAAGAGATTTGTGGTGGGGTTGCAGGCAAATTTATGAGGGAAAATCCTATGGTTTCAAATGTTAGCCACTGGAAAAAAACGTGCACAGCAAAAAGAAATGTTTGTACAAAGCCTTTCTCCCTAAATTTATACAAACGCACGCAAGGAGCTCGCTGGGTTTTTCCCCTCTCGCACGGGGAACATGAGTAATAACCTCAGGAGCTGGAAGGGGAACAAGCAATTCCTGCTTGGAATAGCAGAACAACGGGCAAGGAGTCAGAGATCCGGGAATCTGGGCTGGTTGTGGTGATCTCTGGATGTGCTGGGAGGTTTGTGGGGCCGAACTGGGATGGAGGAAACCAAAGTGGTGCTGGCACAGCTGGTTACTGGAGAGAGCTCCCAGAATCCCCACGTTTTCCCTCCTGGAAGGGATATTCCTCAGCAGGCGGGCAGTGGTGGATTTATTTTGTGTTGCAAAAGCTGTTTGATCCCGTTTGGATGTGTCCCTGGGGGATGCAAAGCCCTGTGGATGTGGCACTTGGGGACAGGGGCCACTGGTGGCCTTGGCAAGGATGGCAGTGGTTGGGTTCCATGGTCTTGGAGGGTTTTCCCAACCTGAATGAGCCTGGAATTTCCAGGAATTCCAGGTTCTGGAATTTCCTTCCCCATGGGAAGCTCATCCTGTTTTCCTGGCCTTCTCCATGGCCCTCCAGCACCACAACTCTCCTTCTCCATCATTCCACACCACCTGCTGAGATCACAGAACCCTGGAACAGTTTGGGTGGGAAGGGGGCCCAGTTGGAATCGATGGTCTTGGAGAGCTTTTCCTTTGCTTTTGTCCCATTGGGCTTTGTCCAACGATCCTGTGGCTCCCCCAAAACCCGCGGCGGGCCGGGAAACTCCGCGCGCGTCTCCTCCGCCTAACCCGGCCTTGGGATCGCCCTTTCCTGGCAGGTTTGACTTCGAGAGCCTGGAGAACAGCGTGGAGAGCTCCATGGACAAGTCCAAGCCCTGGAGCCGATCCATCGAGGACCTGCACAGGGGCAGCAACCTGCCCTCTCCCGTGGGGAACAGCATCTCCCGCTCCAGCAGACACTCCACGCTCCGGTACGGAACCCTTGGGATTGCGGCTTCTGGGGACGGCTTCTCCCACCAGGACAGCCCTCACCCGCCCTCCGTCCCAGCAGAGCTGTGCCACAGGGAGGAATTCCACCAGGTTTGAGGTGGAAGGAACCTCTGAGGGGCAGTGGCTGGGGCAGGAATCACTTCCAGGGGCAGGAATCAGTTCCAGGGACAGGAATCAGTTTCAAGGGCAGGATGAGCAGGGATACGTTTCTTTGTGCACAGGAATCATTTCCAAGGGCAGGATGAGCAGGGATGTGTTTCCTTGTGCACAGGAATCATTTCCAAGGGCAGGATGAGCAGGGATGTGTTTCCTTGTGCACAGGAATCATTTCCAAGGGCAGGATGAGCAGGGATGTGTTTCCTTGTGCACAGGAATCATTTCCAAGGGCAGGATGAGCAGGGATGTGTTTCCTTGTGCACAGGAATCATTTCCAAGGGCAGGATGAGCAGGGATGTGTTTCCTTGTGCACAGGAATCATTTCCAAGGGCAGGATGAGCAGGGATGTGTTTCCTTGTGCACAGGAATCATTTCCAAGGGCAGGATGAGCAGGGATGTGTTTCCTTGTGCACAGGAATCATTTCCAAGGGCAGGATGAGCAGGGATGTGTTTCCTTGTGCACAGGAATCATTTCCAAGGGCAGGATGAGCAGGGATGTGTTTCCTTGTGCACAGGAATCATTTCCAAGGGCAGGATGAGCAGGGATGTGTTTCCTTGTGCACAGGAATCATTTCCAAGGGCAGGATGAGCAGGGATGTGTTTCCTTGTGCACAGGAATCATTTCCAAGGGCAGGATGAGCTGGGATGTGTTTCCCTGTGCACAGGAATCCCTTCCAAGGGCAGGATGAGCAGGGATGTGTTTCCTTGTGCACAGGAATCATTTCCAAGGGCAGGATGAGCAGGGATGTGTTTCCCTGTGCAGAGGAGCCATTCCTCTTCTCCAGAATACAGCTCAGCATTTCCAAGGGCCCAGCCAGGCCGGGGCTCCCATCCTGTGTCTTCCAGCAGCACAATTCCCTCCATGGTGCCATGAATGGTGTCTTGGATCCTTTGGGAAGGTCACTTCCCTCCCCCAAACCTGCTGCCACCCTCTCACTATTCCACGCTTGACTAATAAGTCTCTCTTCCCCAATATTCCTTTTTTGTTTGTTTGTTTTATTTATGGAAAAGGCAGGATCACTTCCCAGGACTGGCTGACAGTCACCTCTCTTCCATTCCTTGGATGTCCCACTCCAACCAGCACCCTCAGCTCCCAGTGCTGTGACTCAGACCTCTGGATCCTTTGGGATTATTTTTTTTTTTTTGGCTTTTACGGAGTTTTGCTCCATAATCCTTTGGGCATAGCAGAGTCCAAGAGGCCTCCCTTCCAGCCTGTCCCTTCCAGCAGAGGAGGTTTTGGTTTGCCAGGCAGTGACCTTGGCCCTGGGGTCGATGTTGAGGCCTCCAAACCTTGGACCCGGAAGATTTAATTCCCAGCCCTCAGGCAGTGGAGAGGAGGAGAGCTCTGGGAAAGAAATCCAGCTGTGGAGTGCAGCAGGATCACTTGGCCAGTGGATTTAGGGATTTTTTTAGTGGTTTTGGTGCTCTTTGCTCCTCAATTGCTCTGCCAGGAGCGGCAGAGCCCGAGCTGGTTCTGCCGTGTCCTGGGGAGGAGTGCTTGGGATTAGGAATGCCTAAACCAGGAATACCTCACGCGTCTCTTACATTGTTTCTCTTCATCTCCTCCCACCCTTTCTCCCTTCTGACATCCCCTTTTATCCCTCACCTGTCTGACTCCCCGTTTCGACGCCCCCGTCCCCCTTTTCCCGCCGGAAACCCATCCCACCCTTTCCCACCTCTCCCGTCCTTCCCCCGTGCCCTCCCCTTCCCCTCCCACGCCATCAGATTGCTTTCTGTGCCCGGCCACCTTGAGCTCAAACGCTGCCACGGCTGCTGGGCAGCCGACTGCCTGTGGAGCAGCTGCTTCCCTGGACTGCCCCGAGCCCCTTGGCGCTCTGCCCGCGGGGCTCCCGCCCGGAACATCCCGTAAGTGCCAGTGCCAGGCGTCCCCAGGGAGCCCTGGGGCCAGCACTGCTCCCATGCCACGGAGAACGTGGTGGCCACACGGATTGGGACAGCCCCAGGGGAAGGGCTGGAGGCTCCAGCACGTGTGGTTCCCACGTTGGAATCCTCAGGGTAGTCGTCTGCCGTAGAGCAGGATGGTCGCCGTAGGGCACTAAAGGAAAATAAAAGGCTCTAAATGTTTCAGAAGGCAAAGAGCATAGGAAAAAAGCCTTTATTGTTTAATTTTTGCTGCTTTTTATAAGGTGTTCTCATACAAACTTAACACGATGGGTGAATAAAAACGACGCCTCTCTGATCCCACGGGTTAAACCAGAGAAAGGGCAGGACGCCGCCTGGACAAAGATTGTTCTGGGAAAGGAGAGTTGTTTGCCCGGGTTGTTTGGAGAAGAAGCTTCCTTCAGGAATTTTTTCCTTGGGAAAAAGTCAGCAGCTGCTAGCGGGCTGAAACCTCTCAGCCCCAAAATACCAGGCCCACAGTCGCCCCGAGAGGGAAACAGCTGGCATGGAAGCAAGAGCTGAGTTCTGCTTGTGGTGGTGCAAATAGTCGTGTTTGATACCCAAACGTAGAGCTTTTAGTCCTTGTGCCTCTCGTTTCCCCTTTTTGTTGTAAACAGAGACTTGACTCATACCCGAAACTGCCACGGGAACGGGCCCTGACAGAGTTTTCCAGCCAAAATTTTCCTCCCGAGCCATCCTAGTGCTGGGGCAGCATTTCTGGGTTGGGTTTTGGAGGGCTTTTTTTCTCTTAAATCTGTGTTTTAAAATCTGTATTTTCAATATTCCTTTATGTGGGTGTTTTAAAAAATGCGTATTTTTAAAAAATACGCATTTTTTAAAAATGCTTTTTTTTTCCCCAAAGGTCTGTTTTTAAATGTGTATTTTTCCAATAGCTGGGGATTATGTGTATTAAAAAAAACAACCTGAAAGCTAAAGGTAGGTGAGAGATTTTTAAGAAGGGAGGCTTTAAAAAATAATTGTAAGTTTTGAAATATAATTTTTTTTAATTATTAAATATTAGTGAACTGAAGGAGAATCTTCTCCTCAGAACAAGGCAGGTGCTCAACAGAGGAGGGGGCTCAGGGTGGTTTTTTTGGGCAAAACCAGGAGGTTCTGCTCTGTCTCCAGGTGGGAAATGAGATTTTTGGGATGTGTGGAGATTCCCGGGATGGTGGGAACTGTGCAGTGGGAGGGAGGAACCCCAGAATCCCGGAGTGGTTTGGGTGGGAAGGGTTTGGACTCATCCCATTCCATGGGCAGGGACACCTCTCACTGTCCCATCCAAGCTGGCCTGAAAGATTCGCTCCTCCCTCTGGGAGGCAAAAAAAAAGGGAGAAGGCTGAGAAAATCTCCCCAGGATAATGCGAAATTCAGGAGCTGGCCTGGGATGGGCAGAGCTCTGTCCCTGCTCCAGGACTGTCCCTCTCTAATTCCAGCTCCTTTGAGCAGTGCTGAAGCTGCCAATTCCCTGCTCACTGTGTTTCCTTGGCAACTGAGAGGGGGAAAAAAACTCCTTTTTTCCTCAAGAGGAGGCTCAGGGATTTGGGAAACCGACACCAAAATGAGGGCAAGAGGATGAAAAAGGGGGGAAAAACCTTTGGGGGTTTCGTCGCTGCTTTTTTGGGAGAAGGAGCTTTACTGAGAGCCAGACTCTGCTGTCAGATAAATATTAATGCAGGCTTTGCAGTGTCCCAGCCCATTAGAAATTCCCTTTCTTCTGAGGGAAAATATCGGAGTTTTCATGTGGATTGAACTGAGAAACTTCAGTTCTTCCTCCAGAATCTGTCGAGTCTGTGAGGGGAGAACGATCCGGGCAAATCCATAAATGGGCTTGGAGTGTGTTCAGTAATTGGGTTTAAATCTGACACGGTTTTGGGAGCTGCAGTCACTAAATTTGGGCTTTGCCAGTGACACTTGCACTGCTCAGGGGCCTGGGGAAGTTGTCATTCTGTGATTTTGTTCCTAATTTACCAGAACGTCTTTGTGAGCAGCTCCAGGAGATCACAGAAACCCGAAACTGCTGGGATGAGCCAAAACCTTCCTTTCTGAAGGAATTTTTTTTTTGCTGTCAGTTGATACAAACCCCACAGTTTCCAGCCCACCACCAGCAAATCTGGGATGGAACCCAAACTCCCCCCAGCCCAGCTGAATTCCAGCTCCTCATCCCTGTGGGACCCACCCCGGGCTGCTCTCCGGGGAGCCAGGGGAGAACAGGAGCGTTTTTAGCAGCTCCAAAGGTGAAAATGATGGGAGAAACCAGCTGGGATTGGTATGGAATTGGGCCTTTCCAACTCTGCACCGCTGCACTGGGCACGTCCTGGGATTCCAGAGGGGTTTGGGATCTAATTCCAGCCTTTTTCCACCATCCCAGGCTGCTCCAAGCCCCAGTGTCCAGCCTGGCCTTGGACACCTCCAGGGATCCAGGAACAGCCACAGAAAATCTGGGAACTTCCGCCCAGCCAGGAATGCCTTCCCAAAATCCCATCCAAATCTCCTCTTTCCCTGTGGGAAGCCATTCCCTGTGTCCTGTCCCTTGTCCCCAGTCCCTCTCCAGCTCTCCTGGAGCCCCTTCAGGCCCTGCCAGGGGCTCTGAGCTCTCCCTGGAGCCTTCCCTTCTCCAGGGGAACATTCCCAGCTCTCCCTGTGTCCTTCCCTTCTCCGGGGGAACATTCCCAGCTCTCCCTGTGTCCTTCCCTTCTCCGGGGGAACATTCCCAGCTCTCCCTGGAGCCTTCCCTTCTCCAGGGGAACATTCCCAGCTCTCCCAGCCCGGCTCCAGAGGGGTTCCAGGCCTGAGAGGAGCTCCATGGCCCTAAAATATAAAAAATTATGGAATTATTCTTTAACAGAAACTTTTTTTTGGTCAGATCTGGGTGAGAAAAAGAACCTCAAATCCTGTGTTCCAGCCCAGGCTCGGCCTTGGCTTTGCTGGTTGCCGGTTTCCCCACGACCCTGTCGAGATCCTGCTCTTTTCCTCACCCTCCTCATCCCAAATCTGTGGATCAGCTCCCTCCCCACATGAGGAGGAGCCCCCTGCCCTGCACAGGAGCTCCCCCAGGCTCAGCTTTTCAGCCTCGAGAAGGTTTTTTGTAGTTCCCCTTGCGAGGAGGGGCCGTGGAAATGAAAGAGGAACCATCTGCCTTCGATTAGCAGGATAAATATCCTGGGGGTGACATCATCTGGGACCTGCAGCAGACAGGAAATCCAGCCCAGCGAGTCCTCCAGCTGCCGGGCCAAGCCTTGGGGAGGCAGGGATGGAGGAAAAGCGGGAGAAGCTCGTTCCCCCCTTTCCCTGGCTCCAGGGGAGGTGTCGGAGCCCTCCGGGAGCTTTGGGATGGCGGCAGGAACAGGGGAAAAGCCTCCCGAGCCTGGATTCCCGGGGTGGAGTCACAGTCAGGGCCTCCTGCACCAAAACTCCCCGGGAATTCCGGATTCCTGTGGCTCTGTGAGGGAATCACATCTGCTGAGGGGATGTGGGGGGAAGCCAGGGCAGAATTCCCTCTGGCCTCAGGGCTGGCTCAGGACGGAGCGCTCCAGGGCACATTCCATGTCCTGGTCTCACCTGGATCACCTCTGGGAGGTGGGAATGTGCCCGGAGCAGGGGGCTGGGTGATGCCAAGGGGTGGGACAAGAGGCAGGAGCTGATCCCAGGGAATTCCACCTGGACAGGAGGCAGAACTTCCCTGGGAGTGCCCAAGGCCTGAACAGATCCCGGAGTGGAGTCTCCTCCCTGGGGATATTCCAAAACCATCTGGGATGAGCTCATCCCACCCCACCCTGCCATGGCCAGGGACACTCCCACTGTCCCAGGCTGCTCCAAACTCCAGCCTGGCCTTGGGCACTTCCAGGGATCCACAGCAAATCTGGGATGGAGCCCAGACTCCCCCCAGCCCAGCTGAATTCCAGCTCCTCATCCCTGTGGGACCCACCCCGGGCTGCTCTCCGGGGAGCCAGGGGAGAACAGGAGCGTTTTTAGCAGCTCCAAAGGTGAAAATGATGGGAGAAACCAGCTGGGATTGGTATGGAATTGGGCCTTTCCAACTCTGCACCACTGCACTGGGCACCTCCTGGGATTCCAGAGGGGTTTGGGATCTAATTCCAGCCTTTTTCCACCATCCCAGGCTGCTCCAAGCCCCAGTGTCCAGCCTGGCCTTGGACACCTCCAGGGATCCAGGAACAGCCACAGAAAATCTGGGAACTTCCGCCCAGCCAGGAATGCCTTCCCAAAATCCCATCCAAATCTCCTCTTTCCCTGTGGGAAGCCATTCCCTGTGTCCTGTCCCTTGTCCCCAGTCCCTCTCCAGCTCTCCTGGAGCCCCTTCAGGCCCTGCCAGGGGCTCTGAGCTCTCCCTGGAGCCTTCCCTTCTCCAGGGGAACATTCCCAGCTCTCCCTGGATCATTCCCTTCTCCAGGGGAACATTCCCAGCTCTCCCTGGATCATTCCCTTCTCCAGGGGAACATTCCCAGCTCTCCCTGGATCATTCCCTTCTCCAGGGGAACATTCCCAGCTCTCCCTGGATCATTCCCTTCTCCAGAGGAACATTCCCAGCTCTCCCTGGATCATTCCCTTCTCCAGGGGAACATTCCCAGCTCTCCCAGTCTGGGCTGGAAAGCCACCCAGATGTGGAGAGGTTTAGGAGGGATCAGCTCAGCTTGGGAATGTTCCATCCTGGGTGTTGGATCCAGGCTGAAATTCCAGGCAGGTCAGACCCATTCCTGGACGTGCTGGAGTTTCTTTGCTCCCCAGTTCTGTTTCTCCAAGCACCTGGAAATACCCAAATCTGGATTTATGCTCCTTTTTATCGTTTAAGGAGATTTCTCCCCATTTCTAAGAGCCAACAGAACTGGTGGGTTCTTCAGTTCTGAAATTTAGGGATTCACCAGGCACCGAGGAAATAATTTTTCTTCCAAAAGTGGCATGATAAAAATCTCATTAATCTGATTGGAAATGTATGGAAAATGATTCTGCTGCCCTGCCTAATTCAAATCTGAGATAAACCAGTGTAGGAACCATCTCTGTGGGACTAAAACGCTTTAAATTTTTTAATTTTTTTGCTGTGTTTTTCATATTTGTTGGGATGAATTTGTGGAATTAGCAGCTCTGGGGTGGTGGGCATTGTCCAGATCCCCAGTTTGAGGTCACTCAGCTCCTGCTGTGACTGGGGAAGGGACATTTGGGACAGGAACCATCCCGGAGCTGGCTGTGGGCACAGAGCTGGCGCAGGGGAGGGATGTGGGACAGCCCTGGCAGCCCCATTCCCACCAGGAGCATCCCAAAGATCCAGCACAGCCTCCTCCCGTGCTGCTCCCAAAATCCAGCTCCAAGTGCTCCAAGCCCTCCTCGCTGCTCCCAAACTGGGTCACGTTTCCCAAAATCCTGCAGGGCCCAGAGCTGATGGATTCATTCATATTTATGGGTGGGGGAAAAAAAAAAAAAAAGGAAAAAAAAAATCTCCTTTGACAGAATCCTGCTTTGAATTTGGGGATTCCTTTCATCTCGGCACGGCTGGAAAGGAAAAGCCCAGGGCAGGGATTGTGGAAAGCTGGGAATCGTGGGCACAGGGAACAGCCAGCCCTGCTGTGGCACCTCGTTCCTCTTCCTTTAAAAAGGGGGAAATTGCAGGGATGAGCTGGGAAATCACAATAAAACAGTGTGGTATTCTCTGTTCCTGCTTTTGTAGGGAATTTAAACAGGGGATGAGCCAGGGAGTCACGAAAACTGGTGTGGTATTCCCTGTCCTTGCCTTTTTTGGGGGTTTAAACAGAGGAAATTTTCAAGGTTGAGCCAGGAAATCACAATAAACCAGTGTGGTATTCCTTGTCCTTGTCTCTCTTGTGGAATTAAACAGAGGGAATTTGGAGGGATGAGCCAGGGAGTCACAAAATCATAGTGTGGTATTCCTTGTCCTTGTATTCTTTGTGGATTTAAACAGAGGGAATTTGAAGGGATGAGCCAGGGAGTCACAATAAACCAATGTGGTATTCCTTGTCCTTGTCTTTCTTGTGGAATTAAATAGAGGGAATTTGGAGGGATGAGCCAGGGAGTCACAAAACCTGCTGTGGTGTTCCCTGTTGCTGCTTTTATGGTGGATTTAAACAGGGAATTTTCAGGGATGAGCCAGGGAGCCACAATAAACCAATGTGGTATTCCCTGTCCTTGCCTTTTTTGTGGAATTAAACAGAGGGAGTTTGCAGGGATGAGCCAGAAAGTCACAAAACTTGCTGTGGTGTTCCCTGTTGCTGCTTTTATAGGGAATTTAAACAGGGAATTTTCAGGGATGAGCCAGAAAGTCACAAAAAACATAGTGTGGTATTCCTTGTCCTTGCCTTTTTTGTGGATTTAAATAGAGGGAGTTTGCAGGGATGAGCCAGAAAGTCACAAAACCTGCTGTGGTGTTCCCTGTTGCTGCTTTTATAGGGAATTTAAACAGGGAATTTTCAGGGATGAGTCAGGGAGCCACAATAAACCAGTATTCCCTGTTTTATTGGGAATATTCCCTGTCACCTGTGCTGGCAGTAAGGGTTGAGGTGCAGCTCCTGCTGGAGCCATGACAAAAATCAGGATTTTTATCCTTGCCAGGACCTTTCCCTCCTTTATTTCCACGAATATTTTCTGCTTCTCCTCTGGAAAACTCCCGCATCCTCACCCAGTGGAGGGATATTCCTCTTCCTTTCTTCTCACTCCCTGTGATTGATGAGAACTGGGATTTTTTATCTTTTTTTTTTTTGCAGGTACAACACCTTGCCAAGCCGAAGAACCCTGAAAAATTCCCGACTAGTGAGTAAGAAGGATGATGTCCACGTGTGCATCATGTGTTTNTTACGGGCCATCATGAACTACCAGGTAATCCCCTGGGATTTTCTGGGGGTTGGGAAGGGGGCTGGGGGATTTTTTTTTGAGGTAAAATCGAAATATTGAAATTCTCACAAAATGGGAAGGATTTTTTAAGGTAAAATGGATGAAATAATGAAATTCTCACAAAATGGGAAGGATTTTTTTTAAGGTAAAATCAATGGAAATATTGAAATTCTCACAAAATGGGAAGGATTTTTTTTTAAGGTAAAATCGATGGAAATATTGAAATTCTCACAAAATGGGAAGGATTTTTTAAGGTAAAATGGATGGAAATAATGAAATTCTCACAAAATGGGAAGGATTTTGGAAATATTGAAATTCTCACAAAATAGGAAGGATTTTTTTAAGGTAAAATCAATGGAAATATTGAAATTCTCACAAAATGGGAAGGATTTTTTTTTTAAGGTAAAATCAAAATATTGAAATTCACAAAATGGGAAGGATTTTTTAAGGTAAAATGGATGGAAATAATGAAATTCTCACAAAATGGGAAGGATTTTTTTTAAGGTAAAATCGATGGAAATAATGAAATTCTCACAAAATGGGAAGGATTTTTTTTTTAAAGGTAAAATCGAAATATTGAAATTCTCACAAAATGGGAAGGATTTTTTTTTAAAGGTAAAATCGATGGAAATATTGAAATCCTCACAAAATGGGAGATGCAATCCTGTGATTTAAGGATTTAGGGAAAGGCCAGTAAGAGCCTGGATGTGTTGGGCCAGCTCCTGCTCATTAAGCATGCAGCTAATTAGGTTATAATTAGTCTGGAGTTTAGCAGTAAACACTCCAAAATAGGAGATTTTTAGAAAAGATGGAAAATCCAAGTTTTACCTTGTATGTGCTTGTGGCAAAGCCCTTGGGATAACTGGGAATAACCCACCAGACCAAACTCATCCTGTTTTCCCTGAGCTTTTTCCCTCTCCAGTGGGATGCTGGCGTCATGCAGCATTGCCCCTGGGAGCCTCAGGAATTTGGGATTTCCCCCTAAAACCAGGAAAAGCCGTGAGGAACGCCTGGATGAGGAGCTGGGAGGGATTTGAGGGAGCTCTGCCCTGGGGGTGGGAAGGAAAGAACAATCCAAGGAATTCTGTTTGGGGTTTGGAGGGCAAAGGGAGCCGTGCTCGTGCGGGGACTGCAGGAGAGTCGGGGTTGGCAGCCGAGCTGCAAATTCCAGCTTAGACAATCAACGGGGCACAATTAAACAGGGATTGGAGCAGAAGGGTTGGGGGTGGTGTGGGAGCAGCTCTTGGGGCCTTTTTGGTGCTGAAATGACCCAAACCCGGCACTTCCAGCGCTGCAAACGGCCGGGAATTGTAAAATCATGGAACACCCACAGCTGGCAGTCGGGGCGGACGGCGGGAGAATGAAATATCCTGGGTTTAAATTGCACGGGGGCGGTTTTTGGGGTTTTTTGGGAGAAGCTGCCATGGGATCTGGTCAGGGAGGTGGGGCTGGTGGGGTTTTGGTGGGGTTTTGGTGGGGTTTTGGTGGGGTTTTGGTGTCAGGCTGAGGCGGGGTTGTCCCTTCTCTCTCCAGTACGGATTCAACATGGTCATGTCCCACCCTCACGCCGTCAACGAGATTGCACTGAGCTTGAACAACAAGAACCCCAGGTAGGCTCCTCCTGCTTGCAGGCTTTGACAAGCAGGTGAGTAAACAGGGCTTGGGAAGGGCTTCCAGGGGGGGATTTGTAGGGAAAAGTCAGGCCTGGCTCCGGATCAGCTGGGATCTGGAATGGTGCAGATCAGTGAGCAGTGGGTGTGTGATTCCAGCTGCTTCTCCAGCTTGAATTGTGGCTTCAGGCTGAAGGAGGGTGGGTTCAGGTGGGATTTTGGGGAGGAATTCCTGGCTGGGAGGGTGGGCAGGCCCTGGCACAGATTCCCAGAGAAGCTGTGGCTGTCCTTGGATCTCTGGGAGTGTCCAAGGCCGGGCTGGAGCAGCCTGGGACAGCGGGAGGTGTCCCCATGGCAGGGGTGGCACTGGATCCTCTTTAATCTCCTTCCCACCCAAACCACTCTGGAATTTTGGGCTTCAGCTGAAATTTGGCTGCTGGAGCCCTTCTGCAGCGCAGGGAAACCCCTCTGGCAATGGGTAGGTACTTCCTGAAGAGAAGGAAAATCTTCTTTAGGAAACCTTATCCAAGATCCTCAGCTTGGAATTTCTCTGGGAGAGGGTTTCATTTCTCCCCTGGGTCAGGGGGCAGCCACAGCCCTGGTGCTGTAACTCCTCAGGGGAACTGAGTGATTCCACGTCCCTCCTGTCCCACACACCCCTGGGATCCCACCTCCAGCACATCCCGGAGTTCTGAGCCCTGGCAGGTCCCACCAATCCAGCTCTGACCCGGAGATGTTTCCAAGGAAAGGCCAAACAGGGGGATGAGCTGATAACCAGCACTGGATGTGTTTTCTGGAATCCTGTCCTGAGGGAAGCAGCTCCTTCCTCCTTTCTTTTATTCAGCCCCAAGTCAGCAAGCCAAGAATAAATGGGAAGTTTATTATTGTTCTTATGATTTTTTAAAAATAATTTTTATCATAATTTTTATCGTTTTTCCAGTGCCTGGGAAATCAGGGGAGAACCCAAGTTTTTTTTTACTCTTGGAAGAAGTGGTGGATTAAAAAAAAACTGCTTTAAAATGTGACTGGAATAATCTGAGGGCTGAGCCCTGCTCAGAGCCCAGGCTGGGTTTGTTTTAGCCCCACGGGAGCTGATGGAGTTGGGGAGGTTGTTGGAGGGAGTTTGTTGGAGTTTGAGGTTTGGGAGCTCAGGGTTGGCTGGGATGTGCCAAGGGGAAGCAGCAGCAGCAGCTCCAGGGAATTGTGCTCCTCCCAGAGGTGTGGGCAGCACTGGAGACTCCAATCCCAGAGATCCCCATCCCCTCCCAGGGAATGTTGCAGCAAACCCCCACGGCGGCTCCTTGAGCCTGAAAAACCCTGGAAGTTCTTCTTGTGGCAGGAGGAAAAACAAAAAAAAAACAACCACCAAACCCTTGAGGAGGCAGAATTGAACATTCCATTTAAAATTTCCTAGGGAAGTGACCATTTTTTCTGGTTTCCAAAGATAACCTTGACCCTTTGAGAGCCCACAAGGTATTTCTTGTTCTGTAACATCTGCTTGGAGTCGCTGCTTGAGCATGGGACTAATTTTTTTTTTCTGTGTGTGCATGGTTTGCCTCTGCTCAGAGCTCAGCTGCCCAGAAAGTCTTTTGTTTTCCAGGAATCCTGGAAGGAAACACTGTGGATTATTTCCATGAGGGTTACACTGAGTTTGCTGCATGTTTTTTCCCCTCAGTGATCTCGTTTTCTCTCCGTTTCACTGCTGAAAACCAGCTCACATTCCTGGTTTTTAAGGAGAAGGACGTGCTCCAACAGCCTGTGTTCCTGCAGTGGACTGTGTGTGTGTTTGTGGGGATCTAGAAATACAAATTATCAAGGAGAATAACTCAGAGTTGTGTCAGGGAAACTGCAGATTGGAATTTTCAGCTCTTCCATTAAAAGCTGGGCTCCAGGGAAGGTGGCTGGGGGTGCAGAGCTGCTCCTCCAGGGGTGTGCAGGGAATTCCCTGGGAGCAGCAGCTCTCCAACACTGCCTCTGCCAGAGCCCTGCCTTTCTGCTTGAATTTCCAACTCGGGATTTCGATCCCTGCATGGTGTGAGAAGCTTTAAAAGGGGAGGGGGGAACTGCATGGTCCCAGGAGAGGCGAAATCCCCCCGATCAGCACTGTGCACCCTGCAGGGAAACTCATCCCAAAGGCTTCAGACACACGGGGTGAGGCTGCAGCTCCCCCCCTTTCCCCGAGGCAGGGAGTGGATGGATCAGGGGCTGGCCCTGAGTGTCTCCCGTGTTGTTTTCCCCACAGGACAAAGGCCCTGGTGCTGGAGCTCCTGGCAGCCGTCTGCCTCGTCCGGGGGGGCCACGAGATCATCCTCTCAGCGTTTGACAACTTCAAGGAGGTGGGTGGAGCTGCTGTAGCAAAACTGGGGTGTCCCTGCTTCTCTCAGGACTGATTGGAGCCTCCTCATCCAGCCCAGTCCCCTCCAGGAAGGGTTTTCCATCCCGGGGTGTCCATTCCATCCTTTTCGTGTTGATGCCAAAGAGTTGGAATCCCAACAATTCCAGCCCCTCTTCTTCCCAGCGTCTCAAATGCTGCAGGAATGGGATATCCCAGCCAGGAGCTCCCCCAGCAGCATTCCCAGCCCTCTGTCCTGCCTCCCGTGGGTCTGGGAGAAGCTGCTCCGTGGTTTTATCCACACTGTGGGAGGAGCAGAATTCAGGAGAGCAGAGGGAGCTTTAGGATCCTCCAGGAATCCAAACTGGGATCTGAGTGGGACAAAGCCCCAGGAATAATCCTGGCTCTGTGCAGGGAACACTTCCCAACGTTGGCTCTCACCCAGCAAAGCTGCTGTGCTGTTTTATACAAAAATATCCCAGAATAATCGGGTTTGGGAGGGGAGGGCATGCTCGGGGCATCTCCAGGTGGGAAAACATTTGGAATTTGCAAATAAACCCAGGATTCAGGTGCTTTGGCAATAAACCCAGAACTGAGGAGCTTTTCTGAAAGTGAGCCATAACTTTGAAGAATCCAACGTGTTTTGCTCCAAGGCAAGAAGAAAATCCAAGGAAAGAAATTGGAATTCAGCTAATCCAGGACATCCTTTGGGAAGGTCGCTCTGGGATTCTGACCTGCTGGTTGTTGCACTGATTTATTTTCACTCCTCCTTCAGCCAGGGATAATTTTCTCTTTTTTTCCCCCTTCCCTGTCATTTGGGTTTCTCCCTAATTACAGAGAAAAGTCTGAGCTGTGGCACAGCCTGGTGCAACTCTGCTCCTTCCACTCATGGATAAGATCCAACTTTTAAGGAGGAAAGAGATAAAAAAGGTTCTTTTGTAATTACAGACGTGCAAGGATTGTACCTGAGGCTCCTCAGCCTCACAGGGCAGGTGCCCACACGGAATTATTTGCGATGGGGGATATTTTAACAGGATGGAAACATTTTAACGGGATATTTTAACTGGCTGGAGAGGGTCTGAAGAAGCAGACAAAGTGGATTTGAAAGCCTTTGTGGGGCTGAGGGCAGGTGTGGTGCTCGTTTGCAGGTGTGTGGGGAGAAGCAGCGCTTCGAGAAGCTCATGGAGCATTTCAGGAATGAAGACAACAACATTGACTTCATGGTGAGTGGTATTTTCCACAAACTCCCGTTTTTTTCCATCGTTTTCCTTCCCTGGGCCTGGCCCTGCTGTCTCAGGCAGAGCTGTGGCAGCAGGGAGGGTGTTGGTGGCAAAAATCTCCCAAATCTGGGGGTTTAAGGTCTGTGCTGGAGTGTGAGAAGCTGAAATCCTGCTTTTAATCAGGAAAAATCTCCCTTGAGCTCCTGCTCAGCTCTTGGATCTGACGTGGGCCCGTTCTGAGCAGGATTTCCCACACCAGCACTGGAATTCAGAGATGCTGTTCCTGGGGATCCTGTGTCAGTGCTGGTCCCATCCCAGCTGTTCCTGGGGATCCTGTTCCAGTGCTGGTCCCATTCCAGCTGTTCCTGGGGACCCTGTTCCAGTGCTGGTCCCATTCCAGGTGCTCCTGGGGATCCTGTGTCAGTGCTGGTCCCATCCCAGCTGTTCTGGGGATCCTGTTCCAGTGCTGGTCCCATCCCAGCTGTTCCTGGGGATCCTGTTCCAGTGCTGGTCCCATCCCAGCTGTTCTGGGGATCCTGTGTCAGTGCTGGTCCCATCCCAGCTGTTCCTGGGGATCCTGTGTCAGTGCTGGTCCCATCCCAGCTGTTCCGGGGATCCTGTGTCAGTGCTGGTCCCCTTCCAGCTGCTCCTGGGGTTCGTGGGCTCAGCTGGGCTGTCCTTGCAGGTGGCCTGCATGCAGTTCATCAACATCGTGGTGCACTCCGTGGAGGACATGAACTTCCGAGTGCACCTGCAGTACGAGTTCACCAAGCTGGGCCTGGACGAGTACCTGGATGTGAGTCTGGAGACCCTCCCCAAAGCCCCCCAGAGCCCTCACCCCGCAGCTCCGGGGCCGTGCCACAGCAGGGAAGGGCTGCATCCAGCTGGAATTACAGCCTGGAGCTAAATCTGGAGCCTGATAACAAAGGGAGGATGAACCACAGCCATCCTCGCCCTGCCACGTCCCCCAGCTCCAGCCACAGCTTCTCCAGGCTGGAGGAGTGTCCTTTGGGATTCTCTGACAGCCAGGAGTCCTCTGGTGTCTGTCAGATGGAAGCTGCTGCTTTGTTTCCCCTTTTCTGTTTTCCATGGGGTCCCAGAGTCGTTTGGGTTGGGAAGGACCTTCAGGAGTTCCTCAATCCCTCCTGTCACAGGCAGGGACAATTCCACTGTCCCAGGCTGCTCCAAACCCTGTCCAGCCTGGCCTGGGACACTTCCAAGGGCTGGGGCAGCCACAGCTTCTCCAGGCAGCGTTTTCCTCCCTTTCCTTGGGAGCACAGCCATGGAAACACTGCTGCTGTTGGCGTGGGGATGGCTTGTCCCTGCTCATTCCTGCTCAGGATCCAGCAGGAGAGGGATTTGGGGTCTGTGGGATGTGTCTGGACGTGGCCATGGGTGTGTTTGGGGTGGCTCTGGGGAGTCCAAACCAGGCCGAGCCTGTCCCAGGAAACACAGAGGAAATCATGGAATGGTTTGGGCTGGGAGAGACCCTCAAGCTCCCACTCCAAGCCCTTCCATGGGCAGGGAAGCCGAGATGTCCCCGGGAGCCACAGAGGACGAGACCCTGCTTAGCTGAGCTGGGGACCTTTGGTGTCCAGAGGGTTTCCCTGGGTGGTGGAGCTGCCCTGGGCTGCCCCAGTGCCCGGTGTCACCTGTGTCCCCTGTCTCCCCTGTGTCCCCCGTGTCCCCTGTGTCACCTGTGTCCCCTGTCTCCCCCGTGTCCCCTGTGCGTGTCCCCGGTGTCCCCCGGGCCGTGCAGAAGCTGAAGCACACGGAGAGTGACAAGCTGCAGGTGCAGATCCAGGCCTACCTGGACAACGTGTTCGACGTGGGGGCTCTGCTGGAGGACGCCGAGACCAAGAACGCAGCCCTGGAAAGGGTGGAAGAACTGGAAGAAAACCTTTCCCACGTGAGTGGCCCACCTGGATTCCGGGGGGTTTTTCACTTGGAAAAAGCCTTGGGATTGCTGGGAAAAACTCTGAACTGGGAAAAAAAGGCAGATGCTGGTGGTGCTTCCAGGAGGGTTGACCTGGCACAGGGAGCTCTGCACAGGTGTAGGAGTGTGGGAGAGCTGATTTTCGTGGAAAATTCCAACTCCTCAGCAGAGCAGGCCCAAAATAGGGGAAAAAACATCCTGGCTGTGCCTTAAACAGGGGCTCAGGAGGGAAGGGGCTGGAAAATCCTCCTCTGTAGATGCTCAGGGTTTGCTGTCCCAAAGCTCGGTGTCATTTCCTTTAGGCTGGACGACACGGCCTGGCTTTTGGAAAAGAATTTTTTAAAAAGGGGGTTTTCATACTTAAAAACTGAGAAAAGGCTTTTCCCTCTCTCACCATCCCTGTATTCCCATCACTTGGAAAAAGTGATGTTCTTATCTCACTGTGCAGTGTTTGCCCCTCTGAGGTGTTGTAGGGATCAGGGAATGGTTTGGGTTGGAAATTAAACCCATCCAGTCCATGGGCAGGGACACCTTCCACCATCCCAAGTTGCTCCAAGCCCATCCCAACTTGATGCCTCCCATCTCAGGCAGGATTCTGTTCTCTTTCCAAGGAAAGGCTTCAGGGTTTCCTGGAATATCAATAACATATCAATTTATCCAAGAAGTGACCTGTTATTTTGATGGATAACCCCCCAGTTTTCCAGCTATTTAATCCATTTCCCTTTTGCTGGACAGTTATCTGAAAAACTCCAAGATACGGAGAACGAAGCCATGGCCAAGATTGTGGAACTGGAAAAGCAACTCATGCAAAGGAACAAAGAACTGGACGTGATCCGGGTGAGTGGGATGGGGAATCCTGGATGGATCAGGATGCAGGGAATGGAAATCATGGATCTGGGGCAGGGGAATTCTCTTGGCTCCCCAGTGTTGAACCTGGGGCAGATTTCAGGTGGAATTATTTGTGTGTGCACTCAAAGGAGGGACACGAGTCCCTTTGGATGTGCCAGGAATCCCTGAGTGAGATGGACACATCTCGTTCCCCGGTGGGAATGGAGCATTCCCAGTGGGAGTTCTGGACCTGTGGAGGTCCCGAAGGGTGGGAGAATCCAGAATTCCTCGGGGGAGCTGCCACGGGCACAGTGCAGTGCCATCCCCTCTCTGGATCAGGCCGTTGTGATCCTGCCCTTGGAGTTCTGAATGCGCATTCCCTGTTCCAGGAGATCTACAAGGACGCCAACAGCCAGGTTCACACCCTGAGGAAGATGGTGAAGGAGAAGGAGGAGGCCATCCAGCGCCAGTCCACGCTGGAGAAGAAGATCCACGAGCTGGAGAAGCAGGGAACCATCAAGATCCAGAAGAAAGGGGATGGGGACATCTCCATCCTGCCCGTGGCCCTGGGCTCCGGGATGGCGCCGGCGGGAGCCGAGGCGGGGCCGGGGACGTGCGGCACTCCCGGAGCTGTCCCCTCTGTCCCCTCCGTCCCCTCGGTGCCGCTGCCCCCACCCCCGCCGCCCCTGCCCGCCCTGCCCGGCTCACCGGAGGCAGGTGAGGAGGGAGGGAGATCCCAGAGGGGCGGGCACCACCCAGAACCTGCCCGGGCAGTCCCAGTGCCCCCTTCCCGTGGGGAAATTCCCTCTCCTGTCCCCCTGCTGCTGCTGCCCGAGGGCATTCTCTCTCCTGTCCCTGCTCCTTGGAGGCAGTGTGACCCCCCCACTTGGCTGCCTCCTCCAAGGGAAAGATTCCCTTCTTTCCTGAGCCATTCCAGGTGCTGGAGGCCTTTGGTGGCCCAGGGTGGGGAGGGGACATCGGGGGGATCTTGTGTCCCTTTCTTTGAGCCCCTTCACCCCATGGTAACTCCCATTTTCCCTCCATCCCACAGTGGGATGGGGACATCG
>VZDJ01000019.1:1124779-1135558 GCA_008694505.1 Cyanoderma ruficeps | reverse complement strand
CCCAGGAACAGGGATATGTGCCCCCAGCTGGGAATGCCAGCCCCAGGAACAGGGATATGTGCCCAGATGGAAATGCCAGCCCCAGGAACAGGGATATGTGCCCCCAGCTGGGAATGCCAGCCCCAGGAACAGCAGGGATCTGCCCCAAAGCTGGGAATGCCAGCCCCAGGAACAGCAGGGATCTGTGCCCAGCTGGGAATTCCAGCCCCAGGAACAGCAGGGATCTGCCCCCAGCTGGGAATTCCAGCCCCAGGAACAGCAGGGGGATCTGATCTGATCTGATCTGCCCAGTCGCTGCTCTGAGCTTTGTCCGCTCCTCAGGACGTTGCCTGTGTGGTGTGGAGCAAGCCCAGGAGGTTCTGCTCCTTCTCTTCCAGCTCGTGGGGCCATTCCCAGGGTTTTAGAGCAGGCAGGGAGTGCCTGATCCCAGCAGCTGCTCCTGGGATCTGCCCCAGGTCCCGTTTTTCTGCCCACAAATGGGATCAGTGTCAGGAGGAAGAGCCTCTGTCTTTATGGAGATTGATCCCAGAAACCCTTCAGTCAACCCCCAGTGACCCCAGAGTGCTCCAGGTTTTCCTGCTGATCCCAGAGGGAAGGGACACAGCCCCTGCTGCAGCCAGCACGGCCAGGACTTGGCTGCAGATATTAAAGGAGCCACCTGAACTGTGTCTTTCCCAGGAATCCAATCCTTTTTAACGCTTCCAGCTTCTGGGATTGCAGAACTGGGAGTTTTCCACACGTTTTTCACCCGTGGTGTGGAAGGAAAATGATTTAAACACCTCAGGAGCTTCACAAACTCCCATTTCCTTGCACAGAACCGAAAAAAAAACTCTTTGCCAACTGCTCCTGGAAGTTTTCCACAGGAGTTTTTCCTGCAGAAGGGCAGGAGAGCTGTTTGACCCCTCACCAAGGAGAGCCAGGGAATTTTTGCCCAACTGGATGAAGTGTGTGAAGCTTTCCCAACTCCTTTGAACCTTGATTGATGGCCCTGAGATAACATTCCTCATTTAAAGGGCAGGGTGGCAATAATCCCCAACCTGGCATCGCTTCCACAACTCCTCCAGGCTCCTGGGACTTGGTTTAATTGGAAAAACGCTTCTCCTGCTCTGTGGGAGGAGCAGATTGCCTGGCAGACTCCCTCCCCTATGGAAAACACCATCCAGAGGAGGGTGCCAGGCTCCAATTAAACATTTCCTGGGCTCTTGTGCCTGGATTTGCCCATTTTGGGGCCTCAAGGCACGGAGGAGGGAAGGTCAGGTAGGACCAAGGCCGCCTCCCCTTCCCTGGGAATCTCCCAGTAAATCCTGCACCTCCCCTTCCCTGGGAATGTTCCAGGCCAGCTTGGATGGGACTTGCAGCACCCTGGGATATGGGAGGTGTCCCTGCCATGGCAGGAGTGGGGCTGGATGGGATTTAAGGTCCCTTCCATCCCAAATCATCCCAAACACCAACGTCTTCCCACAAACCTGCAGCACACCTTAAAGCAAGTTCTTCAAGGGAATGGTTTTATTAGAGGCCGTGGGGGAATGGCTTTGAGATGAAGGAAAGGTCAGGGATTGGGAAGGAATTCCTGGCTGTGAGGGCGTGTCACATGTCGAGGCTGGGAGTGTCCCACCTCAGGGACACAGCAGCAGTTCGAGGGAACAACTCTTCTTTTTTCAAAAATCTGACTCCTTTATACATTTGTACAGAGGTCAAGAGACTGGCTACTCACGTCGCCACCTCTCTAACCTGGATGGTGGACATCACCATCAGTCAATTCTTCCCTCAGAGGAGAAGTGTGCAAACATTCTAAAAACACACATTGTTTAGATGAGGCTGCATCAAAAACACAGCACAAAGACAGAAGGCAGAAAACTCAGGGTGACAAGGGTGGGCAGGCCCTGGCACAGGGTGGGCAGGCCCTGGCACAGGGTGCCCAGAGCAGCTGTGGCTGCCCCTGGATCCCTGAAGCGTCCCAGGCCAGGTTGGACAGGGCTTGGAGCAGCCTGGGACAATGGAAGGTGTCCCTGCCATGGCAGGGCTGGGATGAGATGAGTTCAAGGTCCCTCCCAACCCAGACCAGGCTGGGATTCCACGAGTGGATGAAACATCTCCTGAAGCCTCAGGAGCGCCCGAGGCCGGGGAGGAGCAGGCTGGAGCGTGTCCCGGTGTCCCTGGAGGGACCCCTGGGCTGTCCCCTGGCCCGGGGTGGCGCTGACCGTGCCTTGTGTGGCTGTTGTTGTTCCCATGCAGTGCTGAAGACGGTGCCCTTCACCGCCCGAAGCGCCAAGCGCGGCTCTCGCTTCTTCTGCGACCCCGTTGTCCCCGAGGAATTCCATTACTAAACTCTCCCTCTCTCACACCTGGCGCTCTTAGAAACCAGCAAGGTCGCTGTAGGCTTCTTGCCGCTTTCTTTGTGTGCATCTCAGCCAGGAGTCTGTGGCTGTTGAGTGTGTGGTGGTGTCCGGCGTCCTCCTGCTGTAGTGGTGTCCCCTCTGTTGCATGTCCTCTTCATCCCATCCCATCCCATGCCATGGGGCTGTCCTTGTTGTCCCACAGAACAGTGGGAGTCACTGGGATGAGGCTCCTGCAGTGCAAGGACTGAGGAGCCCGAGCAGTGACAGCTCACTTGGCTTGTTGTCACCTCGGGGGGCCGTGCATGTGGCACCTCAGAGTGGAATTCCAGCCTGCATGGACCTTGGGAATGGCCTTGGGGGGGGCTTTGGCTCGGGAATAACACCCGTGGGGTGCTTTAGGATCCCTACCCACACCTGCATGTCCAGCTGCATGGGGTGGAACAGCGGGGTGCAATCTCTTCTTGTTGGGTCACGTCCCTGTTTAACTCTCTTATTCCGTGTCAGTTCCACGCCAGCTTTATTTCATGGAGTCAGGAATTGTCTCTGAGCCTGGACTCTGTGCCCAGTGCCCGGAGCAGGGCTGGGAATGACGGGAACACAGGGCAGAGCCACGGGAATGGTGCCGAGGCAGAGCTGGCATGGAACTGAGATGGCCATCGAGGTGTCCCCAGCCCAGCATGGCCCTGGACACTGCTGTCCTGGTTAAGGACTCAAGGCAGCAGTGCTCCTTCCACTGTTCCCTGTGTAATCCCATCCGTGCTGCCAATAAACCCACCAGCTAACCCCCTCCATGGTTCTTTGCTCTGCCGGGTTCTCTCTGTCCTCTCTTGCTGGAGCCAACCTTCAAAGCAGCTTGGAACTGGGGTAGGGATTGGCCTCCTGCCCCTCCTGCCCTGTCTAACCCCTCCTGCTCCTGCTTCCTGCCCGGGAGCTTTGAACACTGACTTGACTTGCTCTTCATTCTCCATCCCNGGCGGGGGTTTGGGGTGTTCTGGGGTTTTGGGATCTGCCCACACCTGGGATGGGTCCCCCACACGCTGAGGGCTCGGCTGCTCGGCCACAGCCACCCGTGTTTGTGCTGGTGTGGCCAAGGAGGGTGGTGGCCCCGCAGTGACCTGGGAAGGCCCTTCCAGCCCTGGCCTGGCCTGGCCTGTCCCATTCCGTTCTGATCCATCCTGTCCCATCTGTCCCATCCCGTTCCGATCCATCCTGTCCCATCTGTCCCATCCCATCCTGTCCTGTCCCAATCTGTCCTGTCCTGTCTGTCCCATCCCGTCTGTCTCATCTCATCCCATCCCATCCTGTCCTGTCCCATCTGTCCCATCCCGTTCTGTTCCGTCCTGTCCCATCTGTCCCATCCTGTCCTGTCCCAATCTGTCCTGTCCAGTCTGTCCCATCCCATTTGTCTCATCTCGTCCCATCCCATCCCGTTCTGTTCTGTCCTGTTCCAATCTGTCCCATCCCATCCCATCCCATCCCATCCCATCCCATCCCATCCTCAGTGTTCCCTCCCGAGCTCTCCCCTCCTTTGGCTGATGGAGCATCACTCCAGCCATGGAAAGCAACTGGAGAATCCCAACCCTTTGCCAGCTGCTTTTCCCAGGGTACCTCTTACAGACCTTGGAGGTCCTTGCCAACCTGAAGGACTCCATGAATCCGTGCTAATCGGGCTGTGCAGGGATCCTAAACCCATCCCAGTGGGGTCACACAGCTGCCGTGAGGAACATCCTCCGGCCGCGGTGTTTGGGGGAGTGTGGGAACGCACAGGGAACACCTCAAAGCACCTGGCTTGGGCTGATGTGGCCTTTGTGAGGGGACATTCCCCCAGGGGCCATTCCCAGAGGGGACATTCCCAGAGGGGACATTCCCAGAGCACCATTCCCTGGTCCCAGCCGCGCCCCGATCCCACCAGTATTACCCGGCCTGTGGGGCGCGTAGTTGGGGCACGTCCGTCCTTCCCTGCGCTGGCGCCGGGGCCCATCCCTGCTCCCGTTCCTCCACGAGCTGCTTTGACTGGCTTCCAGCGGGGCTGTCCCCTGTGTGTCCTGTCCTGTCCCCGTGTGTCCGTGTGTCCGTGCTGACGGCCGGCTCCCCGCAGATCTCCGGAACCAGCCGTACCGCCGCGCCGACGCGCTGAGGAGGAGCGTCCGCCGCCGCTTCGACGAGCACGGGCTGCGCTCCAACGGCGCCGAGCTGGCCATGTGAGCCCCTCCCGGAGCTGCCGCCGCCCCCCGCGGGCTCCTCCGCGTCCCTCACGGCCTTTTCCAGGGGGAAACCCCCCGCGGGCTCCTCCGCGTCCCTCACGGCCTTTTCCAGGGGGAAACGGACCCTCGGGAGGGCTCCCGGCCCGGGGCCGGGCTCTCCGCGCCAAGTGCCTGAAATGGAAGTTCCCGCTCCTGCCGCCTCCCGGCGAGAGGGTTGGGGTTGGTGGGGGTGTCTCTGGAGGCCGAGGCTCTCCCTGCAGGGTTTGTGTAACCAAAATGTAAAAATAGGGGCTTGGTTTGTGGGGGTTGGGGTGGGGAGAGTAAAGGGCTCCTGGGGGCCTGACAGGGTTGGAAACTGGGAATACTGGGAATACTGGGATGTGCTTGGCTTTTAATGCCGGGCCGAGGAGCGGGCCCGGCCTTCAGCTGCACTTAATGGCTCTTTTTTAATTCAAACTACAAACAAAGACATTTAAGGGCTTTCTGGACACGGAATTGATCCCAAGGAACAACCCAGCCCCTTTCCCAGCCTGGGGAATGTGGGGCCACAGTCCCGGGGATAGGGATGGAACAGGAGGAACCCCCAGCCCAGGGTGGGGCTTTGGGATGTTCCGGGGCTTTGGCTGGGGGGCCGAGGAAGGCAGCGTTGGGATAACAGCGTATTTATTAATTAGCACTAAGCAATTAACACCCAGTAATCAGTATTAAGCTCTGAGGACCACTGCAGCCCAGCTCCTGGCTCGGATTCATTCCCCGCTGAGGCTCCTTCGGAAGGGAAGCTCAGCCTCAGTTTCCCCGGCAGGTTTGAGGATTTCCAGGGCATTTTCCAGGCCTGACAAGGGCCAGGAGGCTGATTGGGGACCCTCCCTGTGCCCCGGAGCAGTGGGATGGATCCCACTCCGTGCCAGGAGCTGGGAGGAGCTGGGCTGAGGAGAAATTCGTCCTTCCCAAATCCCATTTTGCTTCCAGCTTCCCTGCCCGGGCTCATCCGTCTGCTCATTGTAAAATTTCTTGTATAGTATTTAACCACTGAGATTTCTTTGCCCTTTTCCATTGTGCTCCTGTGAACCACTGGTGAAGGTCCCTGTTTTGTTTTTTTTGTTTTTGGTTTGTTTTTTTTTCCCTTGGATAATGTGTAGTTATATGATAATCTGTTTTTAAATGTACAGATATTTTGCTACAAAATTGGTGCAGTTTTTTATGGTTTTTACACTTTCTCCCCATCCCCTCCCCACCTTAGCCTCTGGGTAATATTGTAAATATTGTTTAAAAGGAAATAAATGCATCAAGCCTGTGCTATACAATCTGAATGTTATTTTAACTTATAGTTTTTGTTTTTATATTTAACTAAAAGGACAGTTTGGGACTCAGAGTTACCACATTGACCAATTTCCAGGAATTTTTCCTTGAAAAGCTGCCAAGTTTTGCATTTACAGCACTGTGTACTTGACCTGCTAAAGAGAACATGCCACTGTTGGAGTGAGAGTTTGGATCAGAGGAAACGGGGTAATTTGAATTTCAAATTGCAGCACTTGTTGGGGGCACACGCACTAAATCTCATTCTCTTCGGCTCAAAGGTATTTTTTTAATAAAAGCCAAAAACGAAAGCCAAGCTGGCATGTTCTCTTTCATATTTTTCTAGTCATAGATCTGCTTCTTTAGCAAGATTAGAAGCGTTTTTCTAAAGCAGTTCACGTTCTTCTCCTGGTCTGTTCCTGCCATAAAATCAAATAAACTATTTACACTACTACACTGAAATCCAGAGGGGTTTTTTGGGTCACTTTTACCCGTTTTGTTCCCCAGAAATGGTGGTGTTTGGTAGGTGAACACCTGGATGAAGGCTGAAAGGATTTGCAGCATCGGTTTGTTTATTCTCTGTTACTCTGGAAGAGGCTGAGGGAAGGAATTTGGGGTGTGGATGTTCCTGGGAGACACCTGGACCAGCTCCAGGAGGGAAATAAATGGGGATTAATATCTGCTGGAAATCCACTCAAAACAATCCAAATATTTAAGGCCTAAACAACTTGGATTTTCATACCAAATTTAATTTTTTAAAGGGTTTAATAAAATTATTCTGAGGGCAGCCAGGATTGACCAGCACAGCCAAGGTTTCAGGATGGATGGGCGTGGTGAAAAACCATCCAAAATAATCCAATAATTGATTAAAAAGAATCACTTTGGCTAAAATTCCTTCCAGTTTCCAGGTGGGAATGCAGAAGTTGAGCTGTTGGCTGTGCTGGGGCTGCCACAGGAAAAAAAATGGGAAATAGGAAAGAGGAGGAAAACACCAAAACAAAAGCTGGAAAAATAATCCTGAACTCAGTTCCCTGGAAAACTCAATCCTGCTTTGCTTGGTTTAAAAGCAGGCTCAGCTCAAACTGAGTTTCTTCCTGCAAATTGAACTGAAATGTTAAGAAAACCCCACCGTTGGAATAACTGACATTCCCAGGTTTTTAGTTTTAATGGAAAAACAAAGGCAAACCTTTGAAGAGTCATATTCCCTTAGGAAGAGCTTTTTCCCTGAATTTGTGTGGATGCCAGGGATTAAGACATCAACCTTCAGAACTGTGAGACTCTAAATCCTCCTCCCAGCTCCACGCCAGACTCCAGGAGCTGCTGCTCTTGTGTTTTCCAGACTCTGCTGGGCTGTTCCCACTTGGAGCATTCCCATTTGGGGATACAAATCCAGGGGAGTGGGTGACAGGCAAGCAAAGCAAACCTGGCTGATTTTTCAGCCAATTATCCCATCCTTCCCTGGGAGAGCCACTTCCTGCAGGGAAAAACCTGGAATATCCTCCCTGGATTTCCACACCAAACACCCCACGGATGCCAGAAATCCCCACAAGCCCTGGCTGACCAAATCCAGGTGACCCTCCAAAGGGAAACAGCAGGATTGGGATCTGCTTTTCCAGCCCAAACCATCCCAGAAAATCCCCCAGGGAAAATTCCAAAGCATCCCAGGAAAAAACGGTGAAAACCTCCTGCATTTTGTATTTCAAAGAACTCATTTCAATCTCAGGGTGTCCTTGAGGAGTCTGAGCCTTGTAACCACCCCAGCCAGACAATTCCCTGGATAAATGGATCCTTTGGGTGTTTGTGCACTGGTTAAAAGTGGTCAAAAATGGGGAAAAAAAAATTTCCTGAAAAGGAATCTGAACAATCTTCAAGCAGGTTTTGTGAGTGATCTGTGGCTCAGAGCTGTACAGAGTATTCCAGGAGAAATAAATACCAGTACATGCTAAAAGACAAGGTTTAATCATTGATAAAAATGTACAAAAATATTCCAAGGACAGCGGCTTCCCAATTTTTCTCACCGAGCAGGGCTGGGGGCACCTTCCTGAACGTGCAGGGGCTGGAAAACAGGGCTGGAGCTGCTGCCTCCTCCCTCCTCTGGGCTCTGCAGGGACATTCTGCAGCAGGTTCTTAAGGCAACACATGGAATTGCGTTGAACATCGGATTTTTATTCCTAAGTTTTCCCAAGGGGGAGAGGAAAGGTGGAGAAACGCTGGAGCAACGGCCGGGGCTGGGCCGGGTGGGGATTTCGGGAATGTTGAGGTGGTTTGTGTCCCAAATGCTCCCTCTGCTGGCACAGGATTCCCAGCCACCACATTCCCAGGGGTTTGGGATTGATGGGAGTCGGGGCTTGCACGTCAGTCAGTCTTGGATAAAAACTCCAGTGCCAAACAACCCCAAAATCCAGGGGTTTGCAGAACACATCAGGACACAGATTCCTTCCTCCTGCTGCCTTCCCAAAAAATCCCACCCGAGCAGATCCATCAGTGAATGAAAGCACAAGGAATTAAATTAGGAGGTTTGTTTTTTTTTTTCCTGCAGCTGAACTGGGCTCTGCCCAGGCAGCCCCAGGGGTGTTCCCTGCCTTGGGAAAAGTGCTTGGGGGACACTGGTGCCACCTCTGTGTCCCCTCCAGGGGATCCCAGCCCTCATCCCACCCCGCAGCTCCAGGCCAGGCACAGCTTTGCCCTCAGAATTCCACGGATTTTTCTACTTTTGACTGGATTGAAGTGGTAAAAAACTAAAAGCCACCGTTGTTGTGGCCACGGGCCACCGGCCACCGGCCCCAGGGCCTCGCCCACACAAGGCTTGGTTTTATTTTGCCACCTGTAAACATTTTTGGTATCAAGGATCTTCTCATTGATCTTCATCCAGCTGCTCCAAAAGAGTCCTCCTCTGCTTTTCCAGCTCCCCCTCGCTGAGCTCGCTGCCAGAGGTATCCCAGTTTCCCTGGGGAGAGATGGGACAGGGCTCAGGATGGGATTCCAGGGACACAGAGACAGAGCTGGCTGCTCCGTGCCACTCAGAAACCCCCAAAATCCCAATCTGGGAATGGCAAAGACCTCCAGGATGATCAAAACCCAACCTCTGACCTTTCCCAGGGCAGGCCTGTGGAGCTGCATGCAGCAGAGCCCGAGCCCAAGGCAGCAGGGGAAAAGGGAAGCGGAGCTTACGGAATCTTTTCCAGGCCGTTTCTTAGTGGGAGATTTATGCTTGGACTCGGATCTCTGTCTGGCTCTTTCCTTCTCACTGTCCCTCTCTCTCTCCTTCTTGTCCTTCTCTCGTTCCACATCGGATTCCGGTGAATCCTGGGGGAAAAAAAATACAGAAGAGTGAATATTAATGTTGGATATTTCAAAGTCCAACTTCCAATTAAAGAATTGTAGAATCATGGAATTGCAGACTGATTTCAGCTGGAAGGGACCTTAAACCTCATCCCATTCCACCCCTGCCATGGGCAGGGACACTTTCCACTATCCCAGGTTGCTGCAGGTTGTCCACCCTGGCCTTGGACACTTGCAGGGATGGAGCAGCCAGAGTTTTCCTGGGAAACCTGTCCCAGGGAAGAAATGAAGCTCTTTCTGCCTTTTAGGTCCTTTTGTACAACTGTGAGCTCCCAACACAACCCTGATGCTCAGGCAGGCACAAGGAATGGCTGGTATCCTTCCCAGCTCCTCGCAGTGAAGGAGAACACCTGGATTTGCCAGGATAAACAGCCCATCCCAGTTTAACTCATGGAGTTAAACCCTCCAAATTCAGCAGCTGGAAGTGGTGTCATATTGGGAATAACACAAAGTTATTATTTTGGCAACACCCTCCTGCAGCTGGATCCCAGTTTTCCCCTAGGAAAGGCCAGCAGGGATCACTGACAGCAGGAGCCAGGCTGTCCATAACCCAATCCCCAGCCCAGCTTCACTTACAGACTTGTGCCTCCTCTTCTTGCTCTTCTTCTTGTGCTTTTTGGACTTCTTGTAACTCCTCTCTGCAGCCACAAGGGAGAAACAAAAACACCCCCAGGAATCAGTGGATGAATCCCAAAGGATAAAGGCAGAGCTGGTTCACACCAACCCTGTCCCGGCCCGTACCGGACTCGGCGCTGGAAGAACGTTCCGACACCGACCGCGACTCGGAGCGCTGCCGCTTCTTCTTGGAGTGGCTGTCGTCATCCTCGGACTCTGAGCCCTGCCCACACAGCCCGGGGGGAATTCCCGTTAATCCCGGCCATTCCAGGGGCCTCTGAGCCCTGCCCACACAGCCCGGGGGGAATTCAGGGGACTCTGAGCCCTGCCCACACAGCCCGGGGGGAATTCCCGGCCGTTCCAGGGGACTCTGAGCCCTGCCCACACAGCCCGGGGGGAATTCCCGGCCATTCCAGGGGAATCCCTGGGGAGGGCTGGCAGGGATACTCACGGAGCGGGAGCGCGAGCGCTTCCGGTGATGCTTCTTGGATTTCTTCGAATGTTTCTTGGTCTTGGAGTGGTGGTGTTGACACTCGTGCTGTGGGCAAGGAGAGCAGAGCTCGGAATTCCAGCAGGGATTTGCCCTTGGAAACAGCCTAAAATCCCAGCTGGTTCCACCCTGGCTAAGGACAGCTCCCCTGGAGCAGGGTGCTCCAAGGTGGCCTGGGACAGTCCCAGGGATGGGGCTGTAAAACCTCATCACGGCCCACAGGACATCCCAAAACACTGATGGGACCTTTCTCCTCATCCACAAAAGCTGGGAAAAGTAAAAAAATTCCACAAAAACAGCATTTAATGGGAGAACCATCCCATCAGCTCCTACAGGACATCCCAAAAACCTGATGGGATGTTTTATCTCGTCCACCAAAAGCTGGGAAAGGTTAAAAATTCCATAAAAACAGCATTTAATGGGAGAACCATCCCATCAGCTCCTACAGGAGACCCCAAAAAAACTGATGGAATCTTTCTCCTCATCCACAAAA
>VZDJ01000019.1:1106312-1118471 GCA_008694505.1 Cyanoderma ruficeps | reverse complement strand
GGGAAGGGAAGGGAAGGGAAGGGAAGGGAAGGGAAGGGAAGGGGATCATCCCAATCCACCCTTGCCAAGGGCAGGCACACCTCCCACTATCCCAGGCTGCTCCAAGCCCTGTCCAACCCGGCCTGGGACACTCCCAAGGACGAGGAAAAGCCCCAGAGAGAAGGATGAGGAGAAACCCCAGCTTCTGTGGCAATTCCACCCCAAAGCCTCACAGGGAACGATTTCCCCCCAACACCCCACCCACACCCACTCTCCTGGAGCCGCTGCCCGCCCCCCCGGCACTCACTCTCCCGAGGCCTCCTGCTTGGCCGCCTCATCCGTGCCGGCGGCCGCGGCGTCGCCGCCGCCATCCTGCGTGCCGGGGGCGGCGCCGGCCTGGCCCTGCTCCTCGGCCGTGGCCGTGGCGGTGCCGTCCGTGTCCCCCGCGGCGGCGGCGGGGGCGGATTCCCCCTCAGGAGCCGCTCCCGTGGCGGCGGCCGTGGCCGCGGCGCTCTCGGCGGCCGGGGCAGCGCCGGCTCCGCTCGCACCATCCCCGGCCGCGGCGGCCGGAGCTGAGGCGGCGGCGGCGGCCGCGTCCTCCGGCTTCGTGCTGGGGACAAAAAAACAACAACACAACGCTGCAGGCGCGGGTTTTAGAGATTATGGGCAAAGGGGGAGCTTAGGGAAGTGATACGAGTGAGGAGTGAGGGGGTTTAGGGTGAGTTAAAGGCTTGGAAAAGGTTTATGGGTCCTCAGGGAAAAAGGGTTTGAAGGATCTCAGGGAAGGTTGGAAGAGCCTCAGGAAAAAGGATGAAGGAGCCTCAGGACAAAGGATGGAAGAGCCTCAGGAAAAAGGATGGAAGAGCCTCAGGAAAAAGGATGGAAGAGTCTCAGGAAAAAAGGATGGAAGAGCCTCAGGAAAAAGGATGAAAGAGCCTCAGGAAAAAGGATGAAAGAGCCTCAGGGAAAAAGAATGGAAGAGCCTCAGGGAAAAGGATGAAAGAGCCTCAGGAAAAAAGGGTTGGAAGGCCTCCAGGAAAAGGGGTTGAAGGATCTCAGGAAAGGTTTGAAGGCCCTCAGGAAAAAGGATTTGAAGAGCCTCAGGAAAAAAAGGGTTCAAAGGCCCTCAGGAAAAAAGGTTCTGAAAGCTCCCAGGAAAAAGGGTTGAAGGCCCTCAGGAAAAAAAAAGGGGTTTGAGGAACCTCAGGAAAAAGGGCTGGAAGACCCTCGGGAAAAAAGGGTTAAAAGGTCCTCAAGTAAAAAAGGGTTGAAGATCCTCGGGAAAAAGGGTTTGAAGGATCCCAGGAAAGATTTGAATGCCCTCAGGAAAAAGAGTTTGAAGGATCCCAGGAAAGATTTGAATGCCCTCAGGAAAAAGAGTTTGAAGGATCCCAGGAAAGGTTGGAAGGCCCTCAGGAAAAAAGGTTTAAACTTCCTCAGGAAAAGTCTGAAGATCCCCAGGAAAGGCTTAAAGGAGCTCAGAAGAAGTTTGAAGGCCCTCAGGAAAAAATTAGCATAATACTAAAAATGTACCTGTTTTCTTCAGCTTTAATCATTGCTGCAGGAAAAAAGAAGAAAAACAATTAAAATATAGCTTTAAAAATAGTTCACATACACAGGGAGCTATGGTAAATCTTGGTTTAATAAAAGCAGAGTTTTAAATATTTTTGTTGTATTTTGTACTGCTACTTAATTTTGTTTGTGCCCTGCAAAGACTGAAATCAAGTTTAGAAATCCCACTATGGGAAGATTGGGGAATATAAAAAAGAATTTCTGGTTTAAAATAATTATTTTAATTTCTTAAAAAAAAAAACAAAAAAAGAACTCAAAGGCCCAGAAAGAAAATCAGGATTATTAAACAGAATTTTAAGAAAGGAACTATTTAAATTACTGCTGCCTACTCGGGTTTTTTTCCCAGATATTATTGTCCTCCAGTTGATTTTGTTGGTATTTAAATAAATATTGTAATAAATTAAAATATATTGATAAAAATACAACTCCAGCACCCTTTTACCTTCGAGATCCTCCAGCTCTTTGGGTTTTGCCCAGCGGGATTCCTTTGTTTGGGAATTGTAATAATAAGGCTTCCCAGAATCTGATTTATACTCCTTCCAGGGACACTTGGATAACAATTGCTGATGGAGAGAAAACAAAGATTGTCCAAGGAAAATCTCCTTCAGTAATCCATTAAACCAGGATTCCTGCTTCCCTCTTAATTATTCCTGCTCCTTAAACAACCAATTAGGAACATCACTAGGTGGGATAATTATGTGACACAAGGTTTTGGGTGTATTAAAGTTGCATTCCTGGAGCATTTTCCTCTTGAAATTCCTTCCAATTGAGGAAAAAAATCAACAATATTCCGAGTTTTCCCATTTTCCTTGTGGATTTATGCTTAAGGTTTATTTTCAGTACTCAGCTACAAACTTCAAATATTCCTCAGGAAAACAGAAAAATTGGTTGAAAAGTGAAAATAAACCACATTGGATCAATTTGATTTGATATTATATTTAAAGTTGCATTCCTGGAGCATTTTCCTCTTGAAATTCCTTCCAATTAAGGAAAAAAAAATCAACAATATTCCAAGTTTTCCCATTTTCTTCCTTGTGGATTTAGCTTTGCTTAAGGTTTATTTTCAGTACTCAAACTTCAAATATTCCTCAGGAAAACAGAAAAATTAGTTAAAAAGTGAAACTGAATCACACTGGATCAATTTGATTTGATATTATATTTGAAGTTGCATTCCTGGAGCATTTTCCTCTTGAAATTCCTTCCAATTGAGGAAAAAAATCAACAATATTCCAAGTTTTCCCATTTTTTTTCCTTGTGGATTTAGCCTTGTTTAAGGCTACAAACTTCAAATATTCCTCATGAAAACAGAAAAATTAGTTAAAAAATGAAAATAAATCACATTGGATCAATTTGATTTGATATTGTCCAACAGGAATAAACCAGGAAAATCTCAGGAATTTGTTGTGTATTTTAAGAGCATTCATTTGGCCAAAACCAGTAAATTCTAGGAATTTTTTGCTCTCTAAATACTTCTCTAAATTATTTCCCTACTACTTCTCTAAATAATTAAATAGACATATTTTTAATTTAAAAAATCTATCAAAAAAGGAGGGAAATGGAGGAATTTTGGCCACTTTGCACCCTCAGGTTCTCCCAACAGAAGGAGAATGATCCAAATATTTTACATTTCTTATTGGAAATGAGTCTGCTCCCACTGCTTCCTGCAGAATTCCCCCTGCTGCAGGAGCCAGGCTGGGAAACCCTCGTGTCCCCACAGCGTCCCAGGATGAATTTGGGATGTTGGTCACCTCAGCAGGGGTTTTGAGGTCGTCGGGCTTCTCCCACGTGGACTGCTTGGTCTCGGTGTTGTAGTAATACGTTCTCCCATCCGGGGATTTGTGCTCCGTCCACGTGGATTTCTGGGGAAACCCCAAATTAACACCACCAAGGGAAATAATGGAAATCAAACCGAAAAGAAAAGGGGTGGAACTCCGGGAAAGGAGCGGGATCCAAACCTGCTTGGAGTGGTCCTCGCTGGCGGAGCCGGCGGCGGCGGAGCTCTGCTGGACTGTGGAGACCACGGGATGGGTCGTCTGCAGAGGAGACAGAACGGGGATGGCAAAACCCTCATCAACTGGGGACGTTTATCCCAAATATCCTGAATTTGCTGAGTGGTTCAGCAGCACGGGGAAGGCAGGGAGCCAAAAATCACGTCTTAAGTCGGTATTTTTCCCCCAAAAAAATCCCCCTCCTCCTGTGGGAGTGGAGCTGTACAATTCCACGTTCCAAGGGGCCCAATTCCCACCAGAAAGGGGAAGTGGAGGGGTCAGACTAAAACGACTCCAAGTCAGAATTCCAGCAGCAATCCCTGTCCCCAAAACTTGAGGAAAATTTGCTTCAGGGAGATTGTGGCTTCCCTCACACCACGCTTCCTGCTGCTTTCCATGGCTGCTTTTCCCATGGATTCACTGGGAACAGGACTTGGATATGGCCAAGGAAAACTGGATTTCCTGACAGTCCAATGGCACGGGATGGAAATCCCATGGAAATAACGTGGATATCACCCATCTTTAATCACTACGTCGGAATAATGCCCACAGATTTCAGGGAACAACCAAAAACTTGGGAAAAAACAGGGGAAAAAAGAGGAGAGGGGGAAAAAAGAGGGGAGGAAAAGCCAGAACTAAATGTTTTTAAATGCCTAAACCCAAGTTTTCCCCACACCACACCGGAATTCCCACCTTCTGGAATCGTGCTTTCCACATACCTGAGTTCCAGGAGGGGTCACACCTGCAAAATAAAGAATTAAAAATTAATCAAAGGTTTGCTTGCTTTGTTTTTCTAAAAATTCCTCAAACGTGTGCAAAGAAAAAAGAAAAAATGTCCTGGGCACCAATGGAGGTTCCAGGAATGAAATGTTCCATTTTAGGGGAAAGTGGAATTTTTTTAATGCTTCGGCTGATTTTGGTTAAATATTTTGAAATTATATCAAGTTGTTTTACTCACCTACTTGTGCATCCATGCTGTTCACTCCTGGCTGTAAAAATAATTAAATTAAAACAATTAAACATTTAAATAACTAAATTTAAATGATTAATTACCGAGGAATTAAATCCTAAAAAATCCAATATTCATTAACCAAACAAGGCCCTTCTGCCCACAAAAGGCTCTAATTCCTTAAATCAGGATTCCTGCTTCCCTCTTAATTATTCCTGCTCCTTAAATAACCAATTAGGAACATCATTAGGTGGGATAATTACGTGGCACGAGGCTTTGGGTGTATTAAAGTTGCATTCCTGGAGCTCTTCCCTCTTGAAATTCCTTCCAATTAAGGAAAAAAATCAACAATATTCCAATTTTTTCCCATTTTTTTTCCTTGTGGATTCAGCTTTGCTTAAGGTTTATTTTCAGTACTCAGCTACAAACTTCAAATATTCCTCAGGAAAACAGAAAAATTGGCTAAAAAGTGAAAATAAGTCACATTGGATTAATTTGATTTGAATTATCCAACAGGAATAAACCAGGAGATTCTCGGGAATTTGTTGTGTATTTTAGGAGCATTAATTTTACCAAAGTAGTAATTTTTAGGAATTTTTAATGTATTTTAAGAGCATTAATCTGACCAAAATACTGATTTTTAGGAATTTCACAGCTTCTAATCAGCACAGCAAAGGTTTGTGCTCAGCACCACAGGAAATTCCAGAGGAATTTAGGGATTTAAATCTGCATGGGAATAAAAAAATATTTCTAAATTGCAATGGCCGGAACTGGTTTTAAGTGAATCTCTTAGGCTTGGACTAAATTTATTTCTTAAGAACATGATTTAATTTAAATTTTTTCCCCTCAGAGATTCCACCTGTATTTTAACTTTTCCCTCTCCATTTCCACCCAAAGAATTCCTCATTCCTTGAGGCATTCCAGCAATTTTTATACTCAACTGAATTTCAGGAACTTTCAATAAAAAAAATCTCTTCCTAACGGATTCAAATCGCTTTAATATTGAATTAAAACTCTTTAAACAATTACAGTTTAAGAGAGAAGAATCTCTTGGTCAGATAATCTAACATCCAAGGTCACAGTGATCCCTGCCAAACTCCAGGAAATGAAGGTTAAGGAATGAAAGAAAAACTAAAAGGAGTTTAAAGGCTGAAAAAAAATCACAAAAACTTTATTTTTATAATCATTCGAGAGCCACATAAATCTCCGCTGCAACAAAAACACACCTTTTAAATTTCAATTTTTATTTTCTAATTAAAGAAAGCAAAGAGCGAACAACAGCAACTGCTAAAAAGAGCTTTTGAAAACTAAAAGAAAAGGAGAAAAAAATGAAGAGATTAAACTCACAGGGACGGTGGGCTGCATGGCAGCCTGGGACATGTGGGACATCATCATCCCCGGCATCACCGACTGCATCATTCCAGGCATCTGCAATTCCAGAGGATTTCCCACAGATTTTGTCATATTCTCAACACAAAACGCACCACTTTTATTTAAAAGCTGTTCTCTGATACTTCTTTTTAATTAAAAAATAAAAAATCTAACCCCAAGCCTCCCTCTTGGGTAAGGAAAAATGAAAGAGATTTGTGGGACTGTGATTCCCTTCGTCACATTCCCACTAAATTGGGATATTCCTATTAGGAATGACAGGGCCAGATTCCAAAGTTGGGTAGGAAATAACATCAAAAACCATTTAAAGTCCAAAGGAACAATTTGAGAGCACGTGGGATCTGATTCCATGAGTGGAATGCTGAGTGAGAGCAGGAAAAGCAAAAGTTGGGAAGGATTCCTGCAGAATTCCAAGGCTACAGGGAATGACCACAGGAAAGGTGAACTCCCAGACACGACGTTTACCCTCAGCTTTTCGCCCTCTAGCTACCAAAAAATCCTAAGCTGCTCTCTAAAACATGAAATATTGAAATATCCCCTGGCTAAGAGTGGGAATGGTGGAAAAGGAGTTACAAAAAAAGCAGAGAAATAAAATGGAATTTCTCTGTCACTTCCTAATGAACACACAAAGTGCCAAGGAGTCAAATCCTTCTCATTTTTTTAAAAAACTGCTTGATTTTTACCCCAGAAGCTGCAAATCCCCACTGAAAATAAATTCCTACCAAGCCTCTACACACCAATTTAAGGAAAATATGGATGCTGTGTCCAAGGAATTGCAAAGGAAGAGGAGCTGGCACCATGGGCTGCTCCCAAAGGTTCAATCCTTCCCTGCCTCTCTTCCATGACCCACCATCACAAGGAGCATCCTGAGGACATTTAGCCTTCCTGGGATATTTATTATATCCACAAGGAGACCTTTTCCTTTGAGGAGCTGAGGATTCCATCACAAACCACAGAGGAAATGTGATAATGGAGAAGAAAAGCTGCCAAAAGCAGGGCCCTGCTCGTGGCTGTGGCACCTGCCAGGGTTTTATCCAATGCCATGGCATCAGCAACAGCAGGATACAGGGATTATAAACCAATCCCCAGGGTTCAAGCAGGAATTCTGCAAGAATTCCTTATTTCTTTGTTTCTTCTCCTGCTGTAACATTCATGTGTGTGGATGCAGGAACTGGCCAAGCATTAAAGAAACACCAAGTCACGGGACAAACTTATTCCTCCAAAATCTACAGGAAACCTCCAAAAACCTTTAATAAACCCCAAGTTACAGATTTATAATTAAAGGTGCATGAATTCCCTGTCCTCACACCAATTTCTAATTAAAGTTATAAAGTTATCAATTCCCTGCTCCCCATGAGAAGAGCTTTGACCTGGACAGGATAAAATCCCCGGAATCATTGGCCAGGGAGATTTGCCCAGCTCAGGGATGCCCTGGCATCACCCTGGGAAGGGCAGGGAAGGAAAAGCTGCTGGAATTGCCTTACCTGCCCCATGGGGGGCCCTCCCATGGGGGGCATCATCTGAGGCATCATCCCGTGGGGAACCGGGGGCATGTTGGGGGGTCTCTGTCCCATGGGGTGCATCCCCATGGGGGGGTAGTGGGGCATTCCCGGGTGGCCCATCTGGAAAACAGCAACAAGCAGGGAAAAATCAGCACCCAAACACACTCACCAAAGGGAATAACAAAGATCCCTTTCCTGGTTTTTGGTTTGTTTTTGTTTTAGTTATTCAAACACTTGAAGAAGTTTCTGTTCCAGAAAGATGCAACAATTTCGGAGCATTAAGATAAAGCAGATAAAGCCTGGGCAGAATTTCCCTTTGGAAAACACATTTAGCAGGAGGAAAAAAAACCCAAACAAACGAACTATTGATCACAGAATCCCAGAATGGTTTGGGCAGGAGGGACCTTGAAGTTCCTCCAGTCACACCCTGTGGGACACCTTCCACTATCCCAGGGCGCTCCCACCTGACCCTGACACCTCCAGGGATGGGGCAGGCTGGAATTCCATCCCAGGGCCTCCCCACCCTCACAGGGAAGGATTTCTGCCTCATTTCCCTTACATCGACCACCCTTCAGTCCAAAACCAGTTTCCCAATGATTTTTTTTCTCATCCCAGAAGACTCCCTGAGCCTGGGAGTCACACAAAGAAACCACAAGCAACTAAAGAGGTTTGAAAATTCTGGACAGAACACTTGACTTTTCTCAACCACATCCTCTCACAGCACACGCAGTGACAGCTCCTGTCTCCCAGGTCCCAGGTAATCCCAGGTGGAACAGTGTTTCCTAAAAGTCTCCTCTGCCCCTTTCCACAGTGCTTTCTTTACTTTCAGGGGGACCTGCCACCCTGGTGCTGTCACCAGTTGTGGAGAGTGAGAAGATTTTCTCTGAGCCTCATTTTCTTCAGGCTGAGCGCTTTCCCAGCTCCCTCAGCTGCTCCTGGTGCCCTGCCCAGCTCTGGATTCAGCCACGTCTGTGACCCAATGTGCCCTGAGGGGCATCAGCACTCCCAGCAGCTCAGGGAGTGATCCTGCCCCTGTGCCCAGCCCTGGAGGCACCTCTGGGTGCTGTGCCCAGCCCTGGATCCTCAGCACGCCAGGGACAGGAGCTCCTGGAGCTGAGGAAGGGCCTGGAGCATCTCCGTGCCCAGGAGAGCCTGAGGGAGCTGGGGCTGCTCAGCCTGGAGAGGAGCCCCAGTGAGAGGGGCCCTGGGTGTCCCTGAGTGTCCCCGGGTGTCCCTCAGTGTCCCCGTGTGCAGGGAGGGCTCCGAGCAGGGCCCAGCGATGGCACCAGAGGAACGGGCAGGGACTGATGCCCAGGAAGCTCCAGCTGCACATAAGCAAGAACTTCCTCCCTGTACGGGTGACAGGTGCCCAGGCAGGCGCTGACATTTCCCTCAGCGGGGGATACCCAGAACCGCCGGGACACAACCCCGTGCCACGGGACGCCCATCCCACCCGACCCTCGGATGACCCTGGAGCAGGGAGGCGGGACCAGCTTCCGCACGCCGCCACTCCGTGCCTTCCCCCGAACTCACCATGAGGGAGCCGCGGTCGACGCCGCCGGGGCGCATGGCGGGGCTGAGCAGGGAGCTCCCGCAGCGGCCCAGGAGGCGCCCGCGCAGCGGCGGCCGCGGGGCGGCGGGCCCGAAGGGCAGCAGCGGCTCGGGCTCCCCGCGGGGCGGGAGCAGCGGCGCCAGCAGGCTGACGGGCTTCCCGGCCGGCCAATCGGGGCGCGCCGCCAGCCGCGCGCTCTTCGGCGATTGGTCGGCGCCCGAGCCCACCGGCCGCACGGCGTCGCCCGGCGTCAGCTGCATGAGGGGCGGCGGCTTCGGCAGAGAGAACGGCAGCGGCTGCGGGGAGGCGGCGGCGGCCGCGGCCGTGGAGTCCCCGCCGGACATGGCGGCGGCGAGCGGCCCGGCCCCGCCGCGCGGGGTTCGCTCGGGCGGTTCCCGGGAGCGCGGGGCGCGGAGCGAAGCGGCGGCTGCGGCGGCCGAGCGCGGGGCACGCCGGGAAACAGCTCACGTGGGACCGGGGGCGGTGCGCGATGGGCCGGGCGGTGCCAACAGCGCCGGAAGAAGGGGGGACTTCCCGCTCCGCCGTTTCAGCTCGGCGTTCAAGCCGACCGGGAGGCGGCGGCAGATCTCCCCTCAGCCGTGCTGCGGGTGGTACGCGCCGGGTTCGGGCGCCCCCCACCGTGGCGGTGCGGGTGGTACGGGCCGAGCGCGGCCGGCCCCCCCCCGCCCCGCGCGCCGTGGTCGGTGCCGCTGAGGGGGAGCGGCCGCCATGGCGGGCGGGGAGATCCCGCTGGGAGCGGGAATATCCCGGTGGGAAACGGGAATATCCCGGGGGGACGGCACCCACAGCCATCAGCCCGTCCCACTCCTGCACCTGCACAGCCCGACAGTCGCACCCTGCGCCGGAGAGCCGCGCTCCGGGAGCTCTGGCGGCCTTGAGGCCCTGGCACTTCCGGGGATCCAGGGGCAGCCACAGCAAATCTGGGAATTCCATTCCAGCCGGGAATTCCTTCCCAAAATCCCATCCAGCCCTGCCCTCTGGCCGTGGGAAGCCATTCCCTGTGTCCTGTCCCTCCAGGGCCTTGGGGAAAAAAAGGCCAGAAAAGGAGAACCGAAAACAGAAACATTGTTAAAGCTCAATGTAACTTCAGCTGGAATTGTCAAAAATGCAACTCGGCTTTCGAGGCGAGGTTAAAATCCCGGTGTTTTCCTTGCACAAAGCCCTCCTGCCGCGGATTTGGTGTGGAGGAAGGAGTTAATTGATTAAATCAAGGTTAAAATGTGCATGATCAAAAATTACTGCCCGTCAGTCAAATCACTGGGAGAGATGCATTTGATATATTTGATAATCTTGGTTTAATGTCAAAAATCCACCTGAATAAAGCAGGAGAAGGGCTGGGAAAGTCGGGGGGAAAAATCCCAATAATATATAATTTGGTTTTGTAGCACTTCACACCAAGTTTATCTGGTATGGATCTATCCCACGCAGCAGACTGGGAGAGGGCTGGGAATTCTGTGGGATAAACTGAATTTACGTGGGAACTCCGAAGGGGAACGACCTGGGAGATGCAGGGAATGCTCTCTGCTCCCTTGGCGTGTTTATTTACGCCACGTTCCTTTTCCTGTCCCTGGAATTGCCCAGCTTGGAATATTTTCCTGTCCCCAGCATTGCCCGTCCCGTCTCTCGCTGTTGTCCTTGAGGAACAGGGACCTTCCCTTTTTTTTTTATTATTTTTCCATAAGATTTCTGGATTTCCACACACCTCCCTTATTATCAAACGCTTCATTTTGCCCTTTGTGGGGTACAGATATTAATAAATCCCTTGGCTGCAGGGAGGCAGGAGCTGGTTTGGCTCAGCTCATGGAAAATATGGAATAGTTGGGATAAAAGGGATAAAAATTTCTGCAATCCCTGGGCAGGGACACCTCCCACTATCCCCGGTTTTTCCAGCCTGGCCTTGGACACTTGGAATAAACAGCAACCCTGAGCCCTCGGGCTGAGCCTAAAGAATCCTCTAAATCCACACAGAAATTCCTCAATCCATTGGATTTTTCTGCCACGATCAAGCAGTGAAATTAATATTTGAGTTGATTTTTAATTAGATCTTGATGTCTCATTTCGATCTCTCCTGGTGTGCGGCGAGCAGAGCTCCAACGGGGCGCAGCTGCTTTTGCCCTGAGGTGTGATTTTAGTGCTTTGAGCATTTTTATTTCTTTATTTTCTATATTTTATTTCTTTGTTTTTAAGCACAGCTGCCCAAAATCAGTCTAAAACAAGTGAATTTGTTTGAATTTTTCTGATTTTTTTTAAACTCTTTTTGTGGTTTTACAGAAATTTTGATGGAGCATCCAATCCTTCACTCTTCTTCCTGATCCTGGAGGAAACTCCTGGTTTTTTAATCTGGATTTTCAAACAGGATTTGTAGGAAGTACAGAATTCTGAAATTTAAAAAGAAAAAAAAAATTGAAATACAAATTCTGGAATAGAAAATTCCGAAATAAAAATTCTGAAAGACAAATTCTGAGCTGAAAATTTTGAAATGGAGAATTTCCAAATATAAATTCTGAACTGAAAATTCCAAAATAAAGAATTTGAAATATAAATTCGGAAATACAAACCCTGAAATAAAACCCCTGAGGCACAAATTCTGAAATGCAAATTCAGGAATACAAATTCTGCAATAAAACCCCCTGAAATAAAAATTCTGAAATACGAATTCTGCAATAAAAATTTGGAAATATAAATTCTGCACTGCAAATTCTGAAATATGGAATTCCGGAACACAAGACATTTGGGACAACGAGCCGTGGAATTCTTTTCTCATGGAATTTTAACTGGTAGCTGGGATATATTTAACCCGTGATGTCTTCTTATTTTTATTTTCTTTTCTTAGAAAAACCCTTTTATTTGCTATAAACTCAGAATAAAATCGCTCTCGGGTGTTTCCTTCCTAGGCACCGAGGGATGGATTTCTTTTGGAAGCGCCGAGAATTCCAAGCGAATTCCTGGAGCGGCCAGCAGGGAGAGGCCTTGCACACGGAATTTTTTCGGGCAGGGAAGCTCCCGGCTCGTCCCGGGATTCCTGAATCGACAGGAGCTGGATAAAGGACAAACCTTTTAAAGAGATTTTTTCATTTCCAATCCATTAGGAATTCCGGGATTCCCGAGAAAAGGTGGATTGGATTTTTGGAGCCGGGAGTTTAACGGGCGGAGCCGCCTGGACATCCACATCTCATTCCAGGAGGAACTGCAGCTGCACATCCATCC
>VZDJ01000019.1:1054730-1083520 GCA_008694505.1 Cyanoderma ruficeps | reverse complement strand
AAAATAAAATTTAATGAAACAAAAATAATAGTAAATATAAAATTTAAAGAAATATTATAATAATTAAAATTATAATAACGCTAATGAGAATAGCAGTGATTGGTGCTGTAACGGGCCGAGTGTTTGGCGGCGTGTCAGTGCCGGCGGTTCGGGCGCTGGGCCCCGGTGTTTGCCCGGGGCAAACATTGACATTCCCGCTCTGAGCTCGGCCTTTAATGAGCCCGTAATGAACTCAGCCGCTAATGAGCGATCCCGCCGGGGCAGGCGGGACGGCCGGCCCGGGGATCCCGGGATTTGGGATTTTGGGGATTTTGGGAAATGGGGAAAATGGGGATGTGCTGTGGGCAGGGAGAGGAGCAGCAGCGGGTGATCCGTGCGGATCCCTGAGGGGAGCGGGAAAGGGAATTTTGGGGTTGGAGCTTTGGGGAGTGAATACGGGCACTGCCACCGTGAAATCCCGAAATTATTTGGGGAATGGAGTTTAAATCCTGTCCCATTCCACATGGAAGGCCTCCCACCATCCCAGGCTGCTCCAGCCCGGCCTGGGACACTGCCAGGGATCCAGGGGCAGCCACAGCAAACCTGGGAATTCCAGCCCACGGCCTCCCCACCCTCATCCCATCTCAGATCCCATTAAAATCTCCCCTTTCCCAGTGGGAAGCCATTCCCTGTGTCCTGTCCCTCCCTGCCTTGTCCCCAGTCCCTCTCCAGCTCTCCTGGAGCCCCTTCAGGCCCTGCCAGGGGCTCTCAGCTCTCCCTGTGTCCTTCCCTTCTCCAGGGGAACATTCCCAGCTCTCCCTGTGTCCTTCCCTTCTCCAGGGGAACATTCCCAGCTCTCCCTGTGTCCTTCCCTTCTCCAGGGGAACATTCCCAGCTCTCCCTGGAGCCTTCCCTTCTCCAGGGGAACATTCCCAGCTCTCCCTGGAGCCTTCCCTAAATGTTTTCCTGCATCCCTGAAAATATTCCTGGCTGTTATTTTTTTCCCGTTATCTCCCAGAACAATGAATCCCTGACATTTCTCCTTCCTCTGCTGGAACACGAAGCGACCCTGCTTCAAAAACTTCACAAAAAACCCTTCAAAGAGGGAAGGGAGAGAGGGAATGTGAGCAGGAGGGGGTGGGAAAGGAGCTCTGGGTGGTTTGTGCTCCCAGGGAAAGGTAAAATATGGATTTGGCTGAAGGTCAGGGAGGGGATTTTAGTGATTTCTTGGATTTAAAATCGGGTTTTTTCCATGTGGGAATGAAAATAGATTGAGGTGGTGAAAGTCAGGATGGTTTGGTGCTGGTGGCTCGGCGGAATGGACACATTGGACCCTCCCAAAGCTGCTCCCTGAGGGCCAAAAATCCCCGGATTTGGCTGAACACAGGGATTGCCTCAGCGAAGGGCGGGAAGGGGCACAAAAGGCACAATCCCTGTGGGGAATGCTGGGCCCAGGACAAGGGGAGGAGAGCTGGGAATGGGTTTATTCCTAAATCTCCTCCCCAAATGTCCGTGGGAGTCCTGAGGGAAACACGAGGGAGGTGTAGGAGGTTTTGTTTAGTCACAAAACACGGCAAAAAAAAGAGATGGAATTGTGCAAAATCAAAGAGAGTTAAAAAATATCCATTCCTGAGGGCGAGTCCTTTTCCTTAAAGCCTGGATATGTCAAATCCCTGGAGATTCCAGGCTCCCTGAGCTGTCCCAAGCTGTCATTTCTGTCTCTGGTGCCTCTGCCCTGCTCTGATTCCAGCTTTATCTCCCACCTGCTGGGAGCTGGATCGTTGGGAGGATTGAATTCCAAAGGTTCAGCTCCGCTGAATCCCATCTGGGCTGTCACTCACGCCCTTAATTAGCTCCCAATTAAAATCTCTCTGGGTTCTCCGGGTCCAGAGCCTTTTCCCGTGCGGATTCTGAGCCTGAACGGTTCCGTAGAGAGGCGGGGTTGGATTTGGGGATCTTGGGGGATCTTTTCCAGCTTTGATCCCATGAAAAGGAAGGATTTGGGATTCCTTTTTACCAGCAGGCTCTGTTTGGGGTGCCAGAGTTGGAGTGGACACTTTTCCTTCTGTCTGGCCAGGGAATCTGTGATTCCAGGAGCCCAGAAATGAGGCTCTGGGGTTATCCCAGGAAAACTCAGCCAAGTCCTTAACCCTGCCCACTGGGAATGGGGTTATTTAGGCAGGAACAGCCAGAATATTCCAAGATCCGGGTGCAAGCAGGAGGATTTGAGCACTTGGAGCCTCAGGTCAATGAAAAGGATTTGTCTTTTTCGCCTCCTCGGCTGCATCCTGCAGGAGCTGAAAACACTGCAGGAATTCAGGCAGGAAAATTGTCTTTTCTTTCCAGGGGGGAGATGTCCAAATGTTTTCAACACCAGGAATGGGGAGAGGCAAAGCTGTTCTGGCCGGGATGAAATGATTTTTTGGGATTTGGATGAGTGGCCAAGCAGTGCCAGCTCCTCTCAGCTCCGCCACCACATCCCGAGCCTCCTTCCCTGTGCTGTGGGATATCCCGGAGGGAAAAGCTTTAACGGGAAGAGCAGGGATGGTTTTGTTATCCCACAGATCCCCCTCAGCCTCTGTTCTCAGCAAGAGCATCTTGGTTGCTGCTGTTAAATAAAAGATGCTGCGGAATCCTGGAGGCAGGATTGGCCGGAGGGGGTGGGAAAGCCATTCGTTTTCCTTTGGAAAGATGGATGGGAGGTTTTTAAGGAGCTGTGGCTGCATCCTGGGATATTTGCAGCTGCTGCAATAATTCCTGGGAGGTGATGAGGGAAGTGGCAGCAGGGCTGGGGTTTGGCTTGGGAGGAGGCCAAAAAAAAAAGGGAGAAAATTTGGCTTCAGGCATCAAATCCATCACTGGGAATGGAGGGAAGGCGGCGCAGCTCAGAGCTGAGTTCCGTGGAATAGCAGGAGAAATCCCTGCTCCCACACAAAGGGGGAATTAATCCAGGGCTGCAGGGGCATCCTGGGCTGGTCCCATCCCCTGAAATCCCTGTTTGGAATCTCACATTCCTATCGAAGCCTGTCCCAACAAATCCCATCCCTTTCCCACCCTGTTTTCCTGAAATCCTGGAGCGGCTGATCCCTGGTTTAGGGTGGAATGAGGGGAGGGATTTTCCAGCTCCTTGGGCCACATTCCCACCCCCATTCTGAGGTGCCCCTGGCTCAGCACAAAGCCCCAAAAGCTTCCCACTCCTGAAGAAAAGAAATCATATTTTTTTTCCCCACATGGAAAAAGGCTGGAGTGGAAGAAACGGAACATAAAATATCCCTCAGCAGGTGGCAACGGTGAAACGAGACGAAACACGAAATAACCACGGAGCTGCTGCTGGCTTTCCTTTCCTCTTTCCCTTCTTTTTCTTTCCCAGAAGGGGAAGATGATTCACCGGGTGATTTGGGATGGATGTTTGGAGCCCCGGTGGTGTCAATTTTCCAGGGCTGGAGGGATGTGGATCCGTGGATCCACCCCCTCAGTGGCGAGCCAGCCGCTCTGATTCCGAGATTTTTTATTTTAATGAGCACAAGGAAGTCAACCCAGACGAGCTGGAATCAGGGGATTCCCAGGAGATTTTTCCCTCTAAACCCTGCTTAAAGCTGGAAAAGTCTGGGTGGAGGTGTGTGCTCAGGGAATTCCTGCTCAGAACTTGGGAATGGGGTGGGAAAGAAGCAGTGGGAGCTCTTGGGTATTGATAATTAAATCGATCTTGGAATTTTTAGTGGCCATTTTCCCCAATATTCCTGCTGGGGATCCCTCTGGGATTTGTTTTTCCCTCTCCTCGAAGAGCCCTGGGAGCAGCTGAGGAAATGAGATTCCTCCTCTCCCAGCAAAAGCTTCCAGGATGGAGTAAAAATGTTGGGAATTGAGTTGATCCCTGCATGAATTAATCCCAAAAAATTTAGGCTCTGCCTGATGTCCTTTGGATCTGAGGACCAACAGAACCCTGATGGATTTTTCCCCCTGGAGTTCCAGGAATGTTTGGACAACGCTGCCAGGCACAGGATGGGATTGTTGGGATGTCCTGTGCAGGGCCAGCAGCTGGAAAATGATCCTGTGGGATCCTTCCAGCTCAGAACATTCCACGATTTTAGGATCTGGGTAATTTGGGATGATTTCTTTAGGATTTCTCTGGAATCCTGGAATTAAAGTCTGTAAGGAAGTTGCTAGTGGTGAGAAATTGTTGCTTTTATCCTCCTGCTATTGCACAAAACCTGGATTATCACAGAAACTGGGAATAATTTGTCTCAGTTAAAGCCTCCTTGGTGTCTGCTGGAACTTTTTCACCCGGACATTCCCGGGGATAAACGGACCATGGAAACAAAGGATTGTTCCCAGGTTTCCTGAGTGCAGTTTCCTCCGCAAAAAACCAGGAGGGAGTGGGAATTCTGCAATTCCTTCTGCCTGCTCCTGCTCCTGCAGCTTCCCAGGAATCCTTTTGGCATTTTTTGGGAGCAATAAAGCAGGATTTGAATCCCAGGAACAGCAAAGAGGGACAGGAGCAGCCTGTTGGGACGGTGGAGCAGAGCTGCCACAGGAATTCTGGCTGGGATGGGGTTTGATCGGGATTTTTATTTGCTATAAAAACATGAGGCAGGAATGTCCCAGCTGGGAAATCCCACCTGGATGTGGGTTTGGCCAGGGAGCATTTGGTGGGAGCAGAGAAAGCCCTCTGGAAAATTCCAGGAAGCAGGTGATGGATTTTGTGCTCCGTGCACTCAGAGAAGCCTTTGCCGCTCCAGCTCCATTTATTCCCATTTTTCACTTCCATCATCTTCTGTCTCCAGTGACAGGAAGTTTCCCAAGTTAATTGGATTCTTCAGCAGGTTTTTTGGGTGGTTTTTTTCCCAGGGAAAAAAAAAGGAAAAAAAAGACAAATTGATCTCCCCCCGTTGCCCTGAAGATGCAAAGCTTTGAAATGAATCCGAGGTGGAATTTATTTTATGACAAAACGGGAGATGAAAAACAAATAGCAGGAATAAGCCATGAATTTTTCATTGGGAGTGGGAGAGCAGTGGAATATTCCAGGTGATCCCCTGGCACCGGGAGCAGCTCAGCCTGGGGGCTGGAGCATTCCCCATTCCCAGGGGTGGGGGCTGATTTTTGGGAGAGCTGGGAGCCAGAGGCTCCTGCAGGGATTCTGTGCTCTCAATTAAAATAAAGATAATTGTGGGGACGAGCCCCAGCCCTCAGAATTCCACACTTAAATGCAGGTGATTGTGCCAAGGCCGGGTGGGATGGGGCTTGGAAGGTGTCCCGTGGCAGGGGTGGAATTTTGAGCTTTGATGTCCCAACCATCCCACAGTTCCGTGATCAATAACTCTCCCATCCCTCTCTCTCTAATTAAAAGGAATCCTAAATAAAACACTGGGAATGCTGCTGGGTTCACGGAGCTTTAATTCTCTAATTAAATGTCTGTTTGGCTGAGATAACTGTAATTAATCCAATTGATATTCCGGGGTAGAATCTTTTCGGAGATAAGGAAATTCAAACGTAAGGAAAGGTTTTTTTCCACTGAGGGAGGTGAGGCCCTGGAATGGAATTCCCAGAGAAGCTGTGGCTGCTCCTGGATCCTTGGAAGTGTCCCAGGCCAGGCTGGAGCGCTGGGATAGTGGAAGGGGTTGGAATTAATGACCAGAATCATTTCAATCCCGTTTTCCTGCCCCTAATCCCAGGTTTTTATTCCCAGGTGTCGGAGGGATGGAGCAGCGTCCTGGGATCAGCTGTCCCTGAGCCCTGGGGCTGTTTATCCTGACCAAACTCAGCCTCTCCTTCCCCTGGAGATCCTGCTGGGTCTGCTCCCTCTGCATCCCCTGGAGAAATGAAATATTTGGGCTCGGATGGAGCAGGGAGCGTTTGGTTCCCAGCGCTGGGTGTGGAGGGGGATTTGGGATCCCCCCAAAATCTGCTCTGGGACAATATTTCTGCCTTTCCCCGAATGTCTAAAGCTGTCCTGGCTGGCAGCAGCTCTGCCAGGACCCACAGGAGTGTCTCCCAGAGGTGAAGGATGAAGGGAATGATGCCAGGGAGATGTTTAAAACCTCAGGAATGACAGGAGAGCAGGGAACAGCTGAGGGCCCTGAGCTGCTGCCCAGCCCCTCCTTGCCAGCCTCTCAAATCACCGTTTGCCAGCTCGAATTTGTGTCCAAAAGGCACCTCTGCTCCCTCCTGGAATTATTATCCTGGAATAAAGCTGCACCCTCAGCTCCTGGGGTTTGTGGGAGCACCTGAGCACTCAGCAAGAGGCTGCCCAGGAATTCGGGGGCTCTGGATGTGGGGCTGCAAGGCTGGCACAGCCCCAGGGCTGGGGATTGATCTCTGCCTCCCTCCTGCCTTGTCCTGATGTCTGGGAATGCTTTGATCCCTTGGGAAGGCTGAGCTGGAACAGAGACTGCACAGAGCTGGAGAATAAAGGAGAGATTTATGGAAAGGCCTTTAAGGATCCACCTTGGGCAGGGCAAGAGCCTGACCCAAAATGGACCCAAAATGGTCACAAAATGGACCCAAAATGGTCACAAAATGGACCCAAAATGGTCACAAAAATGGCCACAAAATGGTCACAAAATGGTCACAAAATGGACACAAAATGGCTGACCGGTCACCAGGTCTCACACTTTTATCAGTTTTGGTCCATTTGCATCTTGGGGTTGAATTGTCCCATTCCAGCTGCAGGTGATGCAGTCCCATCCTTCTTGTCCCTCCCTCCAGCCCACCCTTGTTTGTGCTGTTGGGCCTGAACACTTGTCCCAGTTGTCCTTGGTGTGGGGCAGGAGAAGGATTTGTTTTGTGTCCCTGCTGTGTGCAGAGCTGAGTGACACTGACTGTGGGCTCAGAGCTGCCTCCCTGGGCCCCACAGAACATGAAATAAATCAAAGCTGAAACTTCAGGCATCACCTTCATTCCCAAAAAGCTTCTCCAGCCCTGGCACAGGGTGGAATTCCCATCCCTGGAGGGATTTCCAAGCTGTGGGAAGGTGGCACTGGGGGACACGGGGCAGTGCTGGCAGTGGTTGGGCTCCATCTTGGAGCCAGCCTCGATGATTTCACATTTGATTCCATGGATGCCATGGAATTTCATTCCTTGTCCTGGCTGCAGGCATTCTAAGGAATTTTATTCCTTGTCCTGATTGCTGGTGTGCCAGGGAGTTTTATTCCTTTTCCTTGTTGCTGTCATGACAGGGAGTTTTATTCCTTTTCCTTGTTGCTGTCATGACAGGGAGTTTTATTCCTTGTCCTGGTTGCTGTCATGCCATGGAATTTCATTCCTCGTCCCTGGATGTTTCTCATTCCCTTTTCCCTGTTTTCTCCACCTTGGCTGAGGTTTCTCCTGGCCCAGGTTTCTCCTGGCTGCCTGGAACAGCCCCGAGGCAAACCCACTTCCCTGAGTCGTAAATGTCCAATAATTATTGTGAAATATTCCCTGAAACAATGCTGAGTAGTTGGGAAAGGCTGAAGAAGTTCTGACAGGGAGGAAAAATCCCGGAAGGATGTGGGATGGAGGTTTCTGGCTTTGAAGGTGTCAGAGGAGTCAAACCAGGCTTGAATTTGGGTTTAAACATGTTTAGCTGCCCCAAATTGCTGAAAACCTGGGAAATGAATGTTCAGCAGAAGCTCAAGGAGTCGTTTTGTGACATTTCGCTGCTGGCTCTGCTGTTCTGTGGTGATTTGTTGGATTTGAAGAGCTCAAGGATCACCTCACCATTTAAACAGGACAGGGTGAACCTTCCGTGAGAGGAATGTTTGGGAATGCCATGAAAAGGGAAAATCCCTCCAGGAGGGGAGAGGTTCCAAGTTGCATGGAGTGGTTTGAAATAAATCCGCTTTTCAGCAAGAAAAAGTCAAATTATCATCCAGAAAACAAACGCTGCTCCTGTTTGTACCCTCCCAAAGCAATAAAGCAGTCAGGACAAACAGCTGCCTCGTCACAGCGCTTCCAATCCTGCCTTTTCTGCTCCCAGATGGAAACCCTGGAATGACAGGAATAAATCTCCATCTCCAGGCCTCTCCCAGTGGGGCAATTCCAGAGGAACTGAAGGTCTCACGGCAGGCTCGGGGCTGCTGCTGCTCGGTGCAATATTGACTTGCATTTACACATTTTTCTGTATTTACTCAGAGATGGAAGTGCTAAAGCCTGGCAATAAATCAAATCCTGGGAGTGCAGTGGGAGCTGCCTGTTCTGCTGATGGTTTTATTCCCAGGATCCTATTCCAGAGCATGTGGAGAAAAATTCATCTCAAATCCAAGCTGTGCTTGCTCTGCCTCAGCCTCGTTTTGGAGAGCTGGGAAGGAAACGTGGATTTTTCCAAAATAAATCTCTTTTTGTGCCCTGCAGATCTCTTGGAAAACGCTCCTGGCTCAGCTGTGGGTTTGGTTTTGCTGGAAGTGGGAATTCAGGGCAGAAATTCAGCTCTCAGGTGGGGAAAGAGGAGGGATGTGGAACCTCTGACCTCAGAGCAGCACCAAAAATCACCCAGGTTTGGGTAGAAGGCCAGTTCAGGCCGTGAGTTGGACTGGTCAGGCTGGTGGGGTCTGGTCTGGACATGGAGCTTTGGTAAATCCCAGGGAACTGAAATCCCAGTGGCACCCCTGGCATGAGGGGAAAGTTGGGAATGTGGGCAGTGTTTGTGTGCAGGGAGTGGAGAGAGGCTCTTCCTGCCCTGGGGCCTGGATTTTCCTGGGCCACAAAGCCACAGGGAGAGAGCAAAATGTGGGTTTGGACTTGATGGAATCCCAGGAGAATCGGGGTTGGAAGAGACTTTAAGGATTATCCCATTCCACCCCGCCATGGGCAGGGACATCTCCAGCTATCCCAGGCTGCTCCAGCCTGGCCTTGGACACTTCCAGGGATCCAGGGGCAGCCGCAGATTCTCTGGGACAACGTTTGTGCCCTGCCCTGAATATTTAAGCTGTAACAATTCCCTTGGCCTGGCTTTTCCTGCTGCTCTGGCTGGAGCACATGGAAAAGTCTGTTCAAGGAGAAGTTGGTGTTTCAAAGCTCTCCTGCCCTCGAGGTGTCATTTCCTCTTTAGCACAGACAGCTTCGGCAAAGCAAATTTTTCTCGTTATCATCTCCTTCTCCTTCCTCTGTCTGCCCTTTGTGCCTGGGCTGACAATTTTTCAAGGATTTATTCCCACCTCTGGGAATGCTGCCAGGTCTGAGCAGCTTTTTGTGGGCAGATGCTTCACCTGTCTGTGTGTTCGGGCGACCTCCTGCTGCTCATCCCAGATTTTGCCTGGACTGTAGAATCAGAGTGAGAGGGAAGATATTTGAAGTGGTTTTTTTAAAGCACATCCCAATCCTTTCTCCACATAAACCTAAGGCTGCTGTGATCCCGATTTTAGTCCTGGTTTAATGCCCCTTCTCCTCATAAAGCCAGGGCTGGATCTGATCCCTGAAATCTGATTTGTGCCGTGGGCTGGAAGGCAGGAAAAGCATTTTCCAGAGCTGATTGTGTTTTATGAGGCTGTGGAGCTCTGTAACCCTCAGTCCAATAAAGCCATAGATGAGGGATGGACATAAATCCCTTTTCCTTATGAAACCCCAGAACTGGCATAAAATGAAGCAGGAATGGGGGGGAATGCAGGGTGGAATCACATTCCAACACCTTTGGGGCTCCACAGCTCCAGGCCCCCCAAATTCAGTGTAATCTGGGGCTTTTAGGTGCTATTGCCCCATTCCAGCTCAGCTTTGACCATGAAGAGGAATTAAGACTCATCCCAAAAGGGGCAAGGGGATGTGGGGGTTTTAGCAAATTTCACACCCCTAAGGAAATGGGAAGTGGGAATGTGGGCAGTGTTTGTGTGCAGGGAGTGGAGAGAGGCTCTTCCTGCCCTGGGGGCTGGACTTTCCTGAGCCACAAACCCACAGGGAGAGAGAAAAATGTGGGTTTGCACTTGATGGAATCCAGGGATAGCTGGGGTTGGAAAAGATGTTGAGGATTATCCCATTCCTGCCGTGGGGCACGGACACCTTCCACCATCCCAGGCTGGCCTTGGACACTTCCAGGGATCCAGGGCAGCCACATCAAATCTGGGAATCCACCCAAGGTGGACCCAAAATGGACAAAAAATGGACAAAAAATGGTCACAAGATCTTACATTTTTATAAGTTTTGGTCCATTTGCATCTTGGGGTTGAATTGTCCCATTCCAGCTGCAGGTGATGCAGTCCCATCCTTCTTGTCCCTCCCTCCAGCCCACCCTTGTTTGTGCTGTTGGGCCTGAACACTTGTCCCAGTTGTCCTTGGTGTGGGGCAGGAGAAGGATTTGTTTTGTGTCCCTGCTGTGTGCAGAGCTGAGTGACACTGACTGTGAGCTCAGAGCTGCCCCCCTGGGCACCACAGAACATGGAATACACGGGAGAGAAAACTTGAGGCATCAGTCTGGCTGCGATTCCCAAACCTGTTCAGTCCCATTTCCCTGGTTTTAGAGCTCTGCACTGTTCAAACCCACTGGTGGCTGCTCCTGAAAAATCTGTCAGTCACTGTGCCAAAATCCTCTTTTCCCAAAAAAACCGTTTTGTCCCACGTCAGGTGCTCTGATCAAGAGTTTTAACAACCTGGAGTGTTTTTAGGGAAACATCCACTTCCTCCTGGAGAAACCCATCCAATTTCCTCCCGGAGTTTTGGCTTCCGTTGCCCAGAGAATTTTGATTCAGTCATGGGATTAAATCAAAAGGAATCCAAAATAGAATTGAAGCAGTTCCCTTTATTCCAACAAGTACAGGGATGATTTAAAGGGGGACAGAAGGATTTTGGAAAGCTTCTCCTACGGAAAAATGTTGGCCAGATAAAGAGGAGCAATTAGTGCTTAATGAGGACACTGAGTCCCAACAGTTTAAGTCTAAGCTCCCACATTTATTTTTCCAATGAAAGGCATCCAGATCCAATAAAAAAGATCCCAAAATTCATCTGTGCAGGGATTTTTTCCACTCCTAAACCGAGTGAATAATTTGCATTTAAATCCAGCACTTCCATGTATTCTTTTGTTCCTAATTAACTGAAATATTAATTATCCCTCTAATATCTCGTGAGTTTTATTATTTAGGTTTTATAAAGGTGGTTACTGTTATTTTCTTGTGTTGTTGAAAAAGTGGGAACTGAGGTAAAACCAGAGATTTCTGGCTGTTCCCAGCAGTTTTTGGTGAGGCATCCTCCCACAGCTTCCATGTGCAATTCCAGGTCGGATATTGCTGCTTGTTGTGACAATTGAAATGAAAGCCTTCAAAACAAATTGGCAGGAATTAGATTAAAAATTGGGAAAGTCATCCAAATATTTCTCCGAGTATGATAAGAATTTGGCTTTATTATAAAATGAAATTAGGCTTGTACTGCAGCACAAAAGCTGAGCTTAAAATAACCCCATTTGTTTTCTCCAGCTGCTAAACTGCTGCTTAGGCCCAAATGATGTCCATTAAGGAAATATTCATGGAACCATGTTGTGTTTTTCATGGAACCACGTTGTGTTTTAAATAGGATTTTTCCCCCGGGGAGAAATTCCAGTAAAATGAGAAAATGCTGATGGGAAAAAGAGGGAATATGTGGGGAGTGCTGGGGAGTAAAAAAATCAGTAAACAGTGGGAATGTTAAGAGCGCAAATAATGGATTTTCCCCATATCCAACAGCTGGGGAACTTACATGGATTAACCTCTCCCAAATCCCAAATAAAACAAGTGGAGCCAAGGTTAAGTCCTGGTTTATTTCTGGGAATGTTGGAGCTGGGAGAAGCCTCTCCGGGAGCTCCTTCAGCAATGACTTTATCGTTGTTCCATGTAAAAGGAAAGACTTTGTAAAAATACAATTTATTCTGGAGGTGCTGGGGTTGGCTTAAATATCAGGAAAACAGGGTGGGAAGGAGTTGGAAGAGGGAAAATTTCGTGGAATTTTAGGAATTAGTTGTTCCCTGGGAGGATGCAGCACCTGGCTGGACTAGGCCTGGAGCCCTTGGCCTGCTTTTTCTGTGGGAGAAGCGAAAGTAATTCAATATAAATGTAACTTTTCCCAAGATTTCTGTCACTGGTTTTTGTCCTGCTGTAGTCCTGGGGTTTGTGTGGAAATAATTCAGTGGGAATTGAGCTCATTTCAGGATTCCTGGTGGTGTTTTTTTGCTGGTTTTGCAGAGCCTGAGGCCCTGACATTTCAGTGAGACCAGAGGGGTGTCAAAGGCAGCTGCACTCCCCAGGTTTTAATGGCAAAACTGCAGATTTTACATCTGCTGGGGCTAAATTGGATTTTTTTCCCCCTCATTTTTCCCTCAGATGAGGAGCAAGCAAAGACCTTGGCCCACCTTGGTGGCATTTTTTTATTCCTTTAAAAACTAAACTCTGGCAGTGCCAACAAAACCTTTCCAGGGAATTGATTGGTTTTCCCTGCAACGTGAAAATTCCTGAATTCAGAGACTTTTAAAAATTGTCTTTTCTGTTTTTTTTCACTCAGCTGTGCTTGTTATTGATTTTATTTGCTGCTTTTTGTTGTAGAGTTGGGCTTTTAACTTCCAAACCTGTCAAGGCATGAATCCATGCTGGAAAGATCAGCTTGGGAGCAGCAGAGGGATGAATCCCACGGGGGAAAAAAGGGTGGAATGATTGAAAAGATGGAAAAAAAAGCCCAAGCCAGGTCGTGGATGAGTCTGTTCTGCTTTTCCCTGCCAGGCTGGGGCCTCTTTCCATCAATCTCCACATCTCAAATGTTACTAATGGAGTAACTCAGGAGTAAGAGAGCCAGGGCTGCTCTCTGATCCTTCAAATGCCTTGGAATTTGTTGGATTTCAGGCCAGGAATGTTTTGTTTTCCCACAATTCCCAGTTTAGGGGTGCCAGGAATACCCAAATCCACAGGAAGCTGATGGTGGCCAAGAAGTGGAGCTTTTCCCACCCAAACCAGGGTGATTTCTGTGGACTTTGGTCACCTTTGGGGTTTCCCATTGCGGGGCTGGAGTGCCTCTGAAATCCTGAATAAGCTCCAGTGTTTTTCCTTAAGAAAGGAGAGTTGGATGTGAGAAAAGGGCAGCGGTGGGTTTCCAAATTCCAGCTGGAATTGGGATCTAAGATGAAGGATTGTGTTTTCCTCATGTTAATTCCCATCTCTGGCATTAGAAGGGAGTGGGAAAGGAACGTGGTGCAGGAGCAGGAGGTGCTGGGTGGGATGAGACTCCACAGCAGAAGGATAAAGCCAATTTAAAGTAACCCTGACTGCTTAAAAATAAAATAAATTTAAGGGATTGTGGATAATTCCAAGAGGAATTTCCTTCCCAAACCCAAATTCTGGAGGCAGCTGAGGAAAGGACGAAATCTCCCAGCCCTGAGGGAGCTCAGGAGCAGAATTTTCCTGCAGCCCCCGTGGGTTTTTTGGGACAAAGTGAGGTGGGTGGAGGGGTCAGTGTTGGCTAATTCGGTTTTTTACAATGAAATCAGCCACTGAGCAAGAGCAGCAGGGATGTGACGGGAGAGTGGCCTGGAAAAAAGAGCCGCCCTGGGGCAATATTGGAAGCCAGATGGATTTTTGCTGTGTAACCCCAAGGCAGCAGGGGAGGAAAATCAGCTGAAATCCCCAAAACTCCATAAAACATTCCGCGAGAAATCGCATTTTTCATTTCTTTTCGGCCAGAATCAGGGCGTGGGAGGGGGGAAATTCTGGGATATTCGCGTGACGCGCCACCGGCCGCTGCAGTTACACAACCCCAGGTTCTCTCCAGCTCCAGAATCAATTGTCCTGGGAACGTTCCATGGGGACACGGGGCAGGGCTCTGTCGCAAGGCATCAGGCCACGCCTGGCTGCATTCCCGGCCACCCAGCCCCGTCGGAGCCCCGGGGGCTGAAAATTTCAGGATTTCTGTGCTAAAAGGTGCTGACCCTCGAGCCAGCACCGCCTTTGACTTGAGGAGCCTTGGAACAGGCTCCGAAAAATGAGTGATGGCACATGTGGGTGCGTGGTTTGAATAATATCGTGTGATCTCACAGGGTGAAAAACTCAGAATTTAGGGGTTTAGTAGGTAGTTATGTATGTGAGTCAAGATGGAGGATTTTGGGCCTTGTCTGAGTCCTTCTTCACCTTCTTCTCCTTTCTTCTTCACCTTCTTCTTCCTTCTTCACCTTCTTCTTCTTCTTTCTTCACCTTCTTCTTCTTCCTTTTTCACCTTTTTCTTCCTTCTTCACCTTCTTCTTCTTCTTTCTTCACCTTCTTCTTCTTCCTTCTTCACCTTCTCCCTCCTTCTTCTTCACCTTCTTCTTTCTTCTTCACCTTCTTCCTCCTTCTTCACCTTCTTCCTCCTTCTTCTTCATGGGTCTGGGTGGTTTTCTGTAATTGGGTGAAAAAGGTTCACCTTGCAGGCCTTGGGTGGGTCAGAAATATAAATAATCCAGGTGTCACCTCGTTATTGGGTAATTAGCGGTTAAATAACCTTGGATAGATTTGATCATTCCCAAAATTCTGAGCACAGTCTCATGAATTAAAATGAGATTCAACCCCATTTTCCTGGGATCAAAAAAGCTCCTGTTTTGTCGTGACTAAACCAAGGATACTCAGGAAGATTTCCCAAAAAAAGGTTATTGAAGCCCTTCCCACCCTGGGAACAGCTCCCAGGAACTTTCCTTCCCTGGGAATGCTGCGCAGCCACTTCCTGCTCCGACCTCCTGGTCCTTCCTTTTGTATCAGAATTGTTCCGAAATCTTTAAAAAAAAAAATCAAATTTAAATATGCAAATCAATTGCCGAAAGGTAAATATTCCCTGAGCCGTCATTCCCTGCGTGGCAGGAACGGGATATTTTTAAACCAAAGGAAATATGGTCAGGAAAAGCACCATATGTTAATGAGGGCTGATTGGTCCCCAACTTAATTAGGGATGGGAGCAGGGGAGCCTGAGTGACATCTGTTACTTCCTGCCATAGCTTTTGATATTTTCCGTGGATGTCACTCCAGGAGAAGCTCGTTCCTGAGGCTTTTCTTCCNTGCGATTTGAGATTTGAGATTTGAGATTTGGCCGGGTTTGTCTTCGGGGGGTCCCTCCAGGTTTGTTTGAATGGAGTGTCTCGAGGGCAGAAATGTGATCCCAAAAGTTGGATTTAATCGCAGGATCTGTTCTGCTGCAGGAGTTTAACCATCCCCAACCAGGTCGGGCAACACACACCAAGATTCCATGGAATTATGGGATGGTTTAGGGTGGAAGGGACCTTAAATCCCATTTATTTCCATTTATTGCCAGGGGCAAGGACACCTCCAGCTGTCCCAGGCCTTGGACACTGCCAGGGATCCAGGGGCAGCCACAGCTGCTCTGGGAATTCCAGCCCAGCCAGGAATCCCTTCCCAATCTCCCACCCAAATCTCCCCTTTCCCAGTGGGAAGCCATTCCCTGTGTCCTGTCCATTATCCTGGAGGACTTTTCCAGCCTAAACCATTCCACCATTCCATGAAACAAGCAGGAAATCCTTCCTGAGGGAATCTGGGTTTGGAGGGATGAAATCCCTGAGCTCCCAGCAGGGCTGGAATTCCCTAAGATTGGAGAGAGCAGCTGGAGGCATTTGGAGACCAACGAAACACTGTTTTTCCTTCTCTCTCATTCATTTCCATCAGGATACAAGGGGGTGGCTCAATAAAAAGCTGGAGTGGAGCTGCTCGAATGAGATCCCAGCTGGAAAATCTGGCGTTGGAAGGAAAATTTGTCCCATTTTGTCTGCATACATTAAATCCAAGAGTGGCTGGGATGTTTCCATGGAATATTTACGACTCCGTGTTTACAACCCCGTGCAAAATGAACATCCCTTTCCTATCGGAGCCTTCCTAATTTGACAAAATAACTCCAGTTGGGAAAAACAAGGGATTTATAGGAGTGTAGGGCTGGGAATCTGCACCCAAAGGTTCAGGGGTCCCCAAATCCCTGGGGTTTTTTCCAGGAATTTTCGGTGGAGCTCAACCTCGCTCAGCTGAGAAGAGAAATCTTTGTTTGGGAGAGAAGTTTTGGTGTTGGAGAAGAATCTTTGAGCTGAAGAGAAATCCTTGTTGTTCACTGCTCCGTCCTTTTGGAATGTTTAATTTGCAGGGAATTTTTGCTGGTTTATTTTTAGAGGGGCAGGTTGGGAAAGCACTGGGAAAACCCCTGCGTGGAAAAGGTCGTGAGGTGGAGTTCCCATTCCTGGGGGGGTTTAAATCCCTGTGGATGTGGCACTTGGGGACGTGGGGCGGTGGTGGTCTGGGCAGATCAAGGATTGGATCTGACACCATTGGAAATCTTTTCCAAGTTTTCAAACTGAAGAAAAAGCGGGAATAAAGGCAGCAGACAGGTCAGGAACTGCTGCTTCCCACTGGGCTCAAAAATCCAGCAGGAGCTGAATCCCCAAATATGAAAATGGCACCTGAGGGGAAAAATATTCGGAATTTTTTCTCTTTTTTCTGTGGTTTTGTTTGTTTGGTTTTATCAGAGGCAGCTCAGGCAGAGGGAAGGGAATCCAAGTCCTTCCCATGGTTACAATTGCCAAGGAAACCACTCCGGTGGTATCCAGGGCTGGAATTTCACTTTTCCAGTTGTGTGGTTCTTGGAGAACTGATTCGAGAAGGAAAACTCCTGCAGGCTTCATGGATTGCTCAAATTTCTCATGATTCTGTATCCCTTTATCCCAAAATTTCTCCCATTCCAATTTTATATCCCTTTATCCCAGAGTCTTTTCCATCCCAATTTTACATCCCTTTATCCCAGAGTTTCTCCCATCCCAATTTTACATCCCTTTATCCCAGAGTTTCTCCCATTCTAATTTTATATCCCTTTATCCCAAAATTTCTCCCATTCCAATTTTATATCCCTTTATCACAGAGTCTCTCCCATCCCAATTTTACATCCCTTTATCCCAGAGTCTCTCCCATCCCAATTTTATATCCATTTATCCCAGAGTCTCTCCCATCCCAATTTTACATCCCTTTATCCCAGAGTTTCTCCCCTCCCTCTGGAGCTCCTTGCAGCCGCTGCTTTTCCCCTCTCAAAACGCAGCCAAATTCAAAAATATGGATGGCTACAATGGAAAAGCAGGAATTAAGGAATTCTCAGTATCCCAAAGGTGTTCCAGCCATCTCAGATCTTTCCTAAAAGAATCCTTTATTTAAAGGTTTTCCTGGAACCTTCATTTCAAAGTTGGTCGCTCCGAAGAATTTCCAGGGCTTGAAAGGTTTTCCCAAATCGAGCAGATTGTGGAAAATAAGTGGAATCTATGGAAAAATCAGCGGGGTTTTTTGTGGAAAAGCAGATTTCTGAGCCAGGGAAAATGTTGGAATGTGGTGCAAAACTACAAACAGCAGCTTTCCTGTTGTCCCAGTAAACTTTGGGATGCCTGACTTGGACTGGATCTCTGCTGTTTGTGGCAATCCTTAATTTTCCCGAATATATTCCTAGAGGAAACCTTTCAGACCCAAAAATCTTAGGAAAACTGAGGGAATATTGATGCAAGCACTTTTGAAAGCCAGGAAATGAAGAGAAGAATTGGAGAATTGAAGAATCATGGAACAGTTTGGGTTGGGAAAACCCTGTGAGGTCATCAGATCCAAAAATTCCCAACACTTCCAAGGCCACACCCCGATCCGTGTCCCCAAGTGCCACATCCACATGGATTTGAAATCCCTGCAGGAATGGAAAGGGACTGGGGCAGTTGGATCCTTTATTCCCCTGAATTCCCCCTTTATTCCTGTTTATTCCCCTTTATTCCTGTTTATTCCCCTTTGTTCCCCTTTATTCCCCTTTGTTCCCCTTTATTCCTATTTATTCCCATTTATTTCCCTTTATTCCCCTGAATTCCCCTTTATTCCCCTTTATTTCCCCTTTATTCCCCTTTATTCCCGTGAATTCCCCTTTATTCCCCTGAATTCCCCTTTTATTCCCTTGAATTCCCCTTTATTCCCTTGAATTCCCCTTTATTCCCCTTTAATTCCCCTTATTCCCCCTCATTCCCCTTTATTCCCCTTTATTCCCTGACTTCCCTGACTTCCCTGAATTCCCTGAATTCCCCTTTATTCCCTTGAATTCCCCTTTATTTCCCCTTTATTCCCCTTTATTCCCCCTTTATTCCTATTTATTCCCTGAATTCCCCTTTATTCCCCTGAATTCCCCGGAATTCCCCCAAATGGAGCGTCAGGGAATGTTTTTCCTGCCCCTTTGGTCCCTGTCCCTGCTTTGGCAAAGATCCCAGAGGTGGGAGTGGAGATCCCGGATTTCCAGACTGGGAACAGGGACTGGGAATCCCACAGGGTTGGATCAGGAGAAGATTTATTCCTTCGGCATTCCCTGCCCGCTGCAAGGCAGGAAAGCCAGAAGGGATTAGGAAAAGGAGTCAGGAAATCCCTGGAAGTTGAATTCCAGAGAAATAGGGAATTCCAGCTTGGGTGGGAATTCAGAACCGCTGAGGAGTTAAACCCGAGTCTCACCCAAATTTAGAGTTAACCCTGGCTGCAGGGTGTCTGCTTCCCAAAAAACTGGATTTGGGACGGGCTTCCTGGGAATTTCAGGAGGGTCCTGAAATGGGGATGGAGGAGATGGAAATTAAAGAGAGAGGAGAAAAAATGAAGGAAATTAAGGAGACGGAGCCGGGATGGAGGAGATGGAATCAGGATTAAATAAATGGAGCGGGGATGATGGAGACTTTTGCCAACAGATTCCGATTCCCTGATCCAAGAGGCGGCTGCATCCCTGGTTTTTTGGGAGCCGATCCTTTCCCAGAGGAGGCCGGGCCGGAGCTGGGGGAGCTCAGGGACAGCAGGAACTGGGATTTGGAGTTTTTTCCAGACCATTTTTCCGAAGAACCCCTTTGGCGTTCCCGTGTGTGTCCACGTGCTGAGGAGGATCAGGATCCAGGATTTCTAATGGCTTTCGGTGCCTTTTGTACGGGAGGAGATAATTCCCGATAATTATCCCGGGGAAGTTTTTTCTCAGTGCTGGAGGCCACGATCTCATCTCCATTCTCCTTCCTTTCCCATCCCTTTAAACGAGCCTTTCTTGAGCTGGCACGGGGGTTTTTTTCCGGCACAAACACTTCATCCCTGCTTATCAGACAGAAAACGCCAGAGAAATTACATTATATCCAGCAAAAAGCATGGATTGGCCCTGCTCTGCCTCGGAGACGGGGTTTGGCTGTTGTTCATTTTTCTCCTGTCATAAAATCTTCCATCCTTTATTTTCCCTTTTATATCCTGGACAGTTCCTAATCCTCTGCTGAAGCCTGGATGACAGGAGGTGATTTTCCAGTTTAAAATGAGATGGAAGTAAAGCCTCCGGCTCTGCAAACCTCCTGCTTTTCCTTTATTTCCATTTATTTTCCTCCATTTCAGTTGCAAACCTCCCAGTTTTCTTTCGTTTTCCTTTATTTATGGTGCAAACCTCCTTATTTTCATTTTTCCCCCTTTATTTTTCTAGTACAAACCTCCTTGTTTTCCTTTATTTTTCACGCAAACCTCTTGGTTCCCCTTTATTCCCCTGAATTCCCCCAAATTCCCCCAAATTCCACTTTATGGGATGAGCTTTACAGTCTGTTCCAACCCAAACCAGTCTGGAATTCCATAATTCCATGATCCATTTCCAATCAAAGGTTCCCACACATCATCCTCATAACCCCAAACGGTTCTGCAGGTCAAGAACAACACCTGAGGGAGGGGAAAAAAAATCCCAATTTTTTTGGAACGAGCTGGGATTGAAGGTCCTTTCCATCCCAAACCAGTCCGGAATTCCATGTTCCCAGCTCCTTGGAATGCTCTGAGCGGCGCTGATGATGAAGCAAAGCCAGGCTTGGACTCTCCCAGGAGCTGCACATTCCAGGGGCGTGTGGATTGCCAGGATTTGGTGGTTTGGCAGGAAAACTTCCAGAATAAATGAAGGAGCCTGATCCTGGCTGGAATTTGGCACCTCCACCCCCAGCTGATTGCCCCTGGCACTCCATTCCCGCCCTAAATCCGGGATTTTGTTCCTGTTGGATGCCTTAGGAGCAGGACAAATTGTTTCCAGCCTCATCTGGGAGCTCGGGGTGGGATCAGGGGCACTTGTCCCTTCCTGAGCTGCTGGAGCCTGGCGAAATCCCCTTTTTTCAGGTAATTACGGGATGAATGTTGGCACAGGAGGAGCCATTCCCTCCTCGCTCCAGTGGGCAGCAAGGCTGGAGCCAAGGAAGCAGCTCTGGATTCCCGGAATGTGCTGCCGAGCCGTGGGAATAACAGGAATAACGAGGTGTAGGCAGGACGGGGCCATTAATGACCATTAATAGCCATTAATAGCCATTAATAACCGTTAATAGCCATTAAACCAGTCCAGGGCTCTGAATGTTCCCAGATTGTAGCTGGGAAGTGACAGAATGTCCATCCTTGGCAGCAAACTGGGATGGAAAAGGGATTTTCCAGCCCCTTGTCAGCCCTGCTGTGGGTGTGGATGAGCTCCACCAGCCCCAAGGGTTGGGAACGAAAGATGAAATTGTGCTTTTCTCCCTCATCCCAACTTTTTTTTGGATCCAGGAAAATCCCTGGGCTGAGTAGTGCAGGGTTCTACCTTTTATGCTAGAGTGTGGTGCCATGGAGTCAGGAGGTGCAGTCATTCCCAGCTCCCAAAAAACCCCAGAGTCCACCTGGGAAACAGGGACTGGCACCTGGGCAGGGCCAGCTCGGGGTGACCCAGCCCAGGGCACCTCCAGGGCTGGGGACAGCTCCAGGATCCCACAGGACAGACCTGAGGGGCTGGAGTGGGGCCAGGGGAGGGAATGGGGATGGGAAAGGGCGGGAGAATTCCTGAGGGAGCTGGGAAAGGGCTGGAGAACTCCTGAGGGAGCTGGAAAGGGGCTGAGCCTGGAGAAAAGGAGGATCCAGAGGGATCTTTTCCCTCTCTGGAATTCCCTGCCAGGAGGGGACAGCCGGGGGGGATTTGGGATCTGCTGCCAGGGAACAGGGACAGGAGGAGAGGGAACGGCCTCAGGCTGGGCCAAGGGGAGGTCAGGGTGGGTATTTGGGAAAATTCCATCATGGAAAGGGTTTTCCAGGCCTGACAGAGGTGCCCAGTGCTGGAGTCCCCACCCCTGGGATTGTTCCCAAACCTGTGGATGTGGCACTTGGGGATGGGGTTAATGGAGTTTGTTCGTGGCTGGTTCTGGTCTTTTCCAACCTAAACAATTCCATGATTTGTATCAAGTCCCCAAACCTCCCACGAATTCCCAGACCTTTTCCCTGTTCCAGAGCCCAGAGCTGCTGTTCCAGGTCTCTCCAAGCCTTTAATCCAATTAATGCCACAGCTCCTCCATGGCACAGCCGAGCTCCCTGGAAGCTTGGAGCTGTTTTTAGAGCAAAGTTCATCATTTTTCCCGAAACCCTTACTTTAATTAATGTCTGCATCTTCCTTCTGCGTCCAAGCAGTGACCAATGTCAGGCCTCATTAGCTAATTCCTGCTGGCCTCCATCTCCCAATAACATCCTCTTCTTTCCCCAAGGGAATTCATTTCCCACATGAAGGATATCCCGTGGGGTTGCTTCGTTCCAGTTGGAACTCATGTGTCAAAGTGGGGCTGATGGAAAAGGGCAAAAAGGGATGGGAATTGTATGGAATGTGCAAAGAGAATTAAGATAATTCATGGTTCCCTCTCTGCTGATATTCCCAAAGGGTTTGACACATGGAATTAGGGATTGTTTGCTGCTGGGATCCCACATTCCACGTTCCTTTCCATTCCTGTGTCCAAGGCCACGCATTTTTATTTTTTGGATTTATTTCTTCATAACGTTTCCAGACTCCTGGTGATTTTTTGTTGCTGTTCCTCTCCCTTCCCTGCTCATTGGTGATATCCCACTGGGATTTTGAAATTCCATTATCCAGGACTACGAATCCATCATTTATTTCATGGCACATTCCCAGCTACAGCCCCAAACAAACCTGGGAATTCCTGTGCGAGGTTTTAACCCACGTTTACATTTTTCCCCCGCTGTAAAATCATCCCTAAATTCCTCTTAGGCCCAACATCCGTGGGTGAATCCTCATGTTCCTCACTTCAGCTCCCTGGAGATTCCTGGAGACAGGGAGAGGTCCCCACTCCATCTCCTTCATCCCGACTCCATTTATTTAATCCTGGTTCCATCTCCTTCATCCCCACTCCATCTCCTTCATCCCGACTCCATTTATTTAATCCTGATTCTGTCTCCTTCATTTCCATCCCCTTCATCGCTACTCCATCCCCTTCATTCCTGCTCCATTTATTCAATTGTGATCCCATCTCCTTCATTTCCATCTCCTCCATCCCCACATCCTCCATCTCCTTCATTCCCTCTCCATTTCCTCCATCCCCGTTTCCTCCCTTCCCTCTCCATCTCCTTCATCCCGACTCAATTTATTTAATCCTGATTCCATCTCCTTCATCCCCACTCCATCTCCTTCATCCCAGCTCTATTTATTTAATCCTGATTCCATCTCCTTCATCCTGGCTCCATCTCCTTAATTTCCTTAATTTTTCCACCTCTCTCTTTAATTTCCATCTCCTTCATCCCCATCTTCTCCATTCCCTCTCCATCCCCTTCATCCCAATCCCATTTATTTAATCCTGATTCCATCTCCTTCATCCCGGCTCCATCTCCTTAATTTTCCAGATTTTTTCTCCTCTCTCTTTAATTTCCATCTCCTTCATCCCCATATCTTCCATCTCGCCGTCCTGCTCCATTTCCTCCATTCCCTCTTCATCTCCTCCATCCCGACTCAATTTATTTAATCCTGATTCCATCTCCTTCATTTCCATCTCCTCCATCCCCATATCCTCCATCTCCTCCATCTCCTTCATCTCCATCTCCTCCCCATTTCCTCCATTCCCTCTCCACCTCCTTCATCCCGACTCTATTTAATCCTGATTCCATCTCCTTCATCCCCACTCCATCTCCTTCATTTCCCTAATTTTTTCTCCTCTCCCTCTAATTTCCATCTCCTTCATCCCCATATCCTCCATCTCCTCCATTCCTGCTCCATTTCCTCCATTCCCTCTCCATCTCCTTCATCCCTACTCCATCTCCTTCCTCCCTGCTCTATTTATTTAATCCTGATTCCATCTCCTTCATCCCCACTCCATCTCTTTAATTTCCCTGATTTTTTCTCCTCTCCCTTTAATTTCCATCTCCCCCATCCCCATATCCTCCATCTCCTCCATTCCTGCTCCGTTTCCTCCATCCCCTCTCCATCTCCTCCATCCCGACTCAATTTATTTAATCCTGATTCCATCTCCTTCATCCCCACTGCATCTCCTTCATTTCCCTAATTTTTCTCCTCTCTCTTTAATTTCCATTTCCTTCATTTCCATCTTCTCCATTCCCTCTCCATCTCCTTCATCCCAATTCCATTTATTTAATCCTGATTCCATCTCCTTCATTTCCATCTCCTCCATCCCCATATCCTCCATCTCCTCCATCTCCTTCATCCCCATCTCCTCCATTCCCTCTCCATCTCTTCCATCCCCATTTCCTCCATCCCTGCTCCATCTCCTTCATCTCCATCTCCTCCCAATTTCCTCCATTCCCTCTCCATCTCCTCCATCCTCACTCCATCTCCTTCATTTCCATCTCCTCCATCCTCACTCCATCTCCTTAATTTCCATCTCCTCCATCCCCACTCCATCTCCTTCATCTCCATCTCTTCCCCATTTCCTCCATTCCCTCTCCATCTCCTCCATCCCCACTCCATCTCCTTCATTCCCATCTCCTCCATGCTCATTTCCATCTCCTCCACCCTGTCTCCATCTCCCTCCCTGGCAGCTCCCCTCAGGCTCTCTGGAGACGCTCCCCCAGCAGCGCAGGGAGTGTGGGAATGAAGGACTCCGGGTTGTGATGGAATAGCGGCCCGGGCAGTGACGGATTGCTCCGTGTGTTTGTCACATCAGGTGCTCCTGGCGCTGTTTTTCCACGGGCTGAAAATACATCCCGTGCCTGTGGAATGGGCCCCGGGCTGCCCGGGGCGGAACTGATGGATCTGCTCCGACCTCCTTCGGTTTCCTTCTTCAGAGGAAGCGCCTGGGCCCCGGCAATGAAAATATCGGATTTCTGGCACGAAATGATAAAGGTGTCCATAAAAAAACCAGATCCCTATATAGGCATTGGGTAAGTCATGGAATTATGGGATGGTTTGGGATGGAAGGGAATTTCAAAGCATCCCATTCCACCTGTTCCATGGGCAGGGACACCTCCCACTGCCCCAGGCTGTTCCAGCCCGGCCTGGGACATTCCCAGGGATCCAGGGGCAGCCACAGCAAATCTGGGAATTCCAGCCCAGCCAGGAATTCCTTCCAAAATCCCATCCAAATCTCCTCTTTCCCTGTGGGAAGCCATTCCCTGTGTCCTGTCCCTTGTCCCCAGTCCCTCTCCAGCTCTCCTGGAGCCCCTTCAGGCCCTGCCAGGGGCTCTGAGCTCTCCCTGTGTCCTTCCCTTCTCCAGGGGAACATTCCCAGCTCTCCCTGTGTCCTTCCCTTCTCCAGGGGAACATTCCCAGCTCTCCCTGTGTCCTTCCCTTCTCCAGGGGAACATTCCCAGCTCTCCCTGTGGCCTTCCCTTCTCCAGGGGAACATTCCCAGCTCTCCCTGGAGCCTTCCCTTCTCCAGGGGAACATTCCCAGCTCTCCCAGCCTGGCTGCATGTTCCAGAGGGAATAAATTCTATATCCACCAATCCTCCCTGGTCTGGAATTCAGTTCAGTGAAGGGAGAGGATGTTGCTGTTAAAATCTCGCCTTGGAGGACTCGCGGAATTTTGGGGTGGGAAAACCCAACCCTTAATTCCAACAGGTGCCTGAACCCTCCCAAATAATTCCTGCGACAACCCTTTGACTGCAGAGTTTGGGAATTCCAGTTCCAGGCTCAGGGGCTGGGAATTGGCTGGAGAAATCCGGCTGCCAGCAACAGCTCCAAAATTCCGATTTTGGGCCAGCAACTCCAAACCTTTGTTGTGGAGCTCTGGCCCGGCTGGATTGTGTCCCAACGGGGCTGGAAGAGCCGCTGTCCCCGAGCCCCGGGGCTGGAATCGATGGGATCTGATCCATTCCTGGACACAAACAGGCCTGGGAGGACGGGCGGCCCCGCTAATGAGCCGCTCGTTAATGATCATTAACGGGCTCCTGCTCAGGACGGGGCCCGGCTGAATATTGGGGTTTTTAAAGTGGCTTCTCGGGATGGATATTGGGATTTTTGGAGGGATTTCCGGCTGAATATCAGGAATTTTAGAGGGGGATTTGCAGCTGAATAGTGGGATATCTAGAGGGGATTCCAGCTGAATATCGGGATTTTTAGAGGGATTTCCAGCTGAATATGGGATTTTTAGAGGGGATCCTGTCTGAATATTGGGATATTTAGAGGGGATTCCATCTGAATATTGGGATATTTAGAGGGGATTCTATATGAATATTGGGATATTTAGAGGGGATTCTTTCTGAATATTGGGATTTTTAGAGGGGATTTCCAGCTAAATATTGGGATATTTAGAGGGGATCTCGTCTGAATATTGGGATTTTTAGAGGGGATTCCATCTGAATACTGGGATTTTTAGAGGGATTTCCATCTGAATAGTGGGATATCTAGAGGGGATTCCATCTGAATATTGGGATATTTAGAGGGGATCCCATCTGAATATTGGGATTTTTAGAAGGATTTCCAGCTGAATATTGGGATATTTAGAGGGGATTCTGTCTGAACATTGGGATTTTTAGAGGGGATCTCATCTGAATATTGGGATTTTTAGAGGGATTTCCAGCTGAATACTGGGATTTTTAGAAGGATTTCCAGCTGAATATTGGGATATTTAGAGGGGATTCTGTCTGAATATTGGGATTTTTAGAGGGTGTTCCATCTGGATATTTAGAGGGGATTTCCAGCTGAATATTGGGATTTTTAGAAGGATTTCCAGCTGAATACTGGGATTTTTAGAGGGGATCCCATCTGAATACCGGGATTTTGGGGAACATCTTTCATTAAGAGCTGCCAGCCCCAGCGCTGCCGATCCGGGAAGGGATCCCAGGTGGAACAATAAATATTGAGGCCGCCCGGGAGGCTGGAGCTGCTCTGTCCCTACAGAGGTTTCACCCTTTTAGCTCCAAATGAACCTCGGGCGCAGATTTTCCTGGTTGGAGCCGGGCTGCTTTTAAAAATCGATGGGAATTTGGCCGGAGCTTGGGATTGGAATTAACCCCCTCACCGCTGGCGTGGCTGAGCTGCCCAAGTGCCGCTTCCCTTCCTCCCTCAGGACGACGATTCCCGACAAGAGGTGGGAAGCGGATGATGGAAACCACAGGGCCATTACCCCTCCCGGGTTATCCAGAGGCGCTGGAAGCTCCAGGAGTGGTTTTTTAATGGATTTCTCCTGGCTGAGGGATGGAGCCGAGCTCTGGGAGCATCCCAGGCACCTCTGGGTTTGTGTCCGGGAGGATCCGCAGCGCTTTGGAGCTGGAAGGGTGAAATCCATGGCTGGGAATTTTGGGGTGGGTTTATTCCCGGGAGAAGGGTTTTTTCCTAGGATTTTCCAGCTGTTTTTTTTCTGGATTTTCTAGGTCTGAGCGCTGTGTGGCCTCAAACTCTGGCCCGGAGCTGCTGGCACTGGGATTTAATCCATAAAAATGATGTCGTGCCTGTGGAGACGGGAATTAGGGATTTGGGAAGCCTGAGGTGAGACCGCTCCAAGCCTGACTCCGAGAAAGTCACGCTGGAGTTTTGTATCGCTGTGCTCCAGGAGAATTCCAAATATTCCATGAGGGACCTGCTCCGCTTGGGGCTGCAGGGGAATTTTGGGTGTTGTTCCCTCCAAAAAAAAAAAACCCCAAAAATCCCAAACTTGTTGATCCCACAGATTTTTCCTGCAGCTTTCCAGGTGTTTTCCTAAAAATGATGGGAGCAGCTGGAAAATCTCCGTTCCCCAAGAGGTTCCTGCTCCTCCATCACCCTGAAAATGTGGGATTGAGGTGATCCCAGAATCTGGGAGGTTCTTCCAGCCCTTCCAGCCCCCCAGCCCATGGCCGGGTTATAAATATCCCATCTGTTCTCCGTGCCAATCCCAAATCCCCACGGGACAGAGAGGCCCAATTCCCATGGAGGCACGGGATGTGTCCCAACATCTCCACATCGCCCCGCAGGAAAAACCCCTTTCCCAACATTTCCCTGCCTAAAATGAGGGATATTTTTAGGGATTAGAGCCGCCAACGCTGGGTTAGAGTGGGGGCACCAGGCAAGGAGGGGTTTTGGATTGAGGCTGAAAATTCCACAATTTTAGGTCAGAACCGGGAGTTTGCCTCGGCTTGGAATTCCGGTGTTGGGGAAAGCTGTGGCTCCTGCCAAAGGTGAATTAGAATGTGTCCCACTCTAAGAATTTTCTGGAATTAATAAAGGATTCCTGGTGAATTAACTCCCAGGAAGTGTCCAAGCATTCCAGGACTGGGGAATGCTCGTGTGTTTCCCACAGCACCACGAAGTATCCCAGTTAAACAGCTGGAAACGCTGTGGAATGACCGAAACCTTTCTGTTATTTCTCCCCCTTGCTGTCTTATCCTAAAATCCCTCTTTTCCTAACGTCCCTCTGGCATTAAAGGGTGAAAAAGGGGGAATTTTGGGTCAGTTTCTCCAGCCGGTTGGGGCGGGACGCCTGGGGAACATTTCCGTGCTGTGATTCCCGACGCGGGGCGTGTTTGTTCCCGGGAGAACAGGCCGATCTGTTCTTTGTCTTTCCCTAAACGTGGCTGGGAAGGAGGGATCGCTGCCGACATTCCTGCCGGGCGCGGGAATCGATTCCGTGGGGATGCTCTGCTCTGGCTCAGCCTCTCCCGCAAGCGCCTCTGGCAGCTCCGGGTTTTTTCCATCCCCTTCCAGCCCAGCTCTGGAAATGGATCCCACCTTTTCCATCCCCAGTTTAAACTCCTGATAACTTCTCCCAGGGGTGTCCATAAAATCTCGGGAGCTCGGCCACCTCCACCCCCGGGATAAAGCAGGAAGCTCCGAAAAGCTTCCAGCACTAAAGCCACGGACAGTCAGTATTTCCCGGCAGGAATTTGGGGGTCAGGAGAGCGATTTTCCCGCAGGTTGTCGGAGCCTCTCGGTCTCCATCCCGCCGCCGGGATTCCCGCTCATCCCACAGCCCGTGGGGATGCGGGGATTTATCCCCAGGAGCCAGCGGAGCCCCCGGGAAGGCGAGAAGCAGCTCGGGAAGATCCCTGCGGAGGGAATGGACGGAGAAATCCGAATCCCGAGGGAGCAGCGGCTTCTCCCTTCCCCTGGAATGAGCCCCCGCGGGGTCACCTGTTGGTCCGGCTCTCAGCTGGGATAATAAACCCTGGATTTTGGGCTTTCCCAGAGCCCGAACCCCCGCGGTGTTCCCGGCCGGCGGGATCCAGCCGGGCAGGGCTGGGCCGTTTCCCTGCTCACAGACACGGTCCGGGGGCAGGAACGCGATTCCCGCATCTCCCCGAGCGCAGGGATGCGGCTCCCGCCTTCGGCCACGAAAAGCGCTGGAAAAGCGCTGGAAAAGCGCTGGAAATGCGCTGGGAAAGCGCTGGGAAAGCGCTGGGAAAGGGAAGTTTTAGCTCGGCTGGACGGGAAATCCCGCCCGGACGAGCCGCGGGGGGACAGGGAAAGCTTCATCCCCGCTCCCCTCCGCCGCATCCCGGGACTCGCCCGAGGGAGGGAACGGGGAGGGGAAGGAGAAAAGGGATGGGGAAGGGGAAAAGGGAAAGGGAAGGGGAAGGAGAAAAGGGAAGGGGAAGGGGAAAAGGAATAGGGAAAGGGAAAAGGAATGGGGAAGGGGAAGGGGAAGGGGGAAAGGGAAGGGGAAGGGATGGAGGCGGGCGGAATAAGGAGCCCAGACCTGTTGCCAGCACAGCACGC